>CAMXCT020003557.1:912500-1010000 GCA_947184155.2 Cladocopium goreaui | reverse complement strand
AATCCATGTTTATGTCTATTAATACTTCATTAAATCCAGATGTTTTTCATTATTTTCATTGATCTTTCATTATTTTGAAGATGGTTTTCATTATTTTCATTTGTTTTTCATTATTTGACGATGTTTTTCATTATTTCTCATTGATTTTTCAATGTTTTAAAGACGTGCTCTTTTTTTTTTTGCATGTTGGGTAGATGTTTTACAATTTACATGCATATTCTGCATATTTTCAGTACATGGAAGACACAGGACGGTCGAAAATTCAAAATTTTGGAATTTTAGGGTTTCAGGACTAAATAAACAGAGTCAGAATGCCGTCCCGGATTTGTTAAGGGTTTCAAGACTAAATAAATAGGGTTAGAATGCCTCCCGGATTTCTCACACGGTACGCGGGTTTTTGTCTTGAAATCCATGTGTATGTTTATTAAATTTTCATAATTTAAGATGTGTTTCATTCTTTTTCATTGATCTTTTCTTATTTTGAAGATGGTTTTCATTATTTTCATTTGTTTTTCATTATTTGACGATGTTTTTCATTATTTTTCATTGATTTTTCAATGTTTTAAAGATGTGCTTCATTATTTTTTGTGTTGGGTAGATTTTTTGCAATTTACATGCATATTCTGCATAATTGCAGTACATGGAAAACGCGGGACGGACGAAAATTCAAAATTTTGGAGTTTTAGGGGTTTCAGGATTAAATAAATAGGGTTAGACTGCCGTCCCGGAGTTGTAAGGACTAAATAAATAGGGTTAGAATGCCTCCCGGATTTCTCACACGGTACGCGGGTTTTTGTCTTGAAATCCATGTGTATGTTTATTAAATTTTCATAATTTAAGATGTGTTTCATTCTTTTTCATTGATCTTTTCTTATTTTGAAGATGGTTTTCATTATTTTCATTTGTTTTTCATTATTTGACGATGTTTTTCATTATTTTTCATTGATTTTTCAATGTTTTAAAGATGTGCTTCATTATTTTTTGTGTTGGGTAGATTTTTTGCAATTTACATGCATAGTCTGCATATTTGCAGTACATGGAAAACGCGGGACGGACGAAAATTCAAAATTTTGGAGTTTTAGGGGTTTCAGGATTAAATAAATAGGGTTAGACTGCCGTCCCGGAGTTGTAAGGACTAAATAAATAGGGTTAGAATGCCTCCCGGATTTCTCACACGGTACGCGTTTTTTTTCTTGAAATCCATGTTTCTGTTTATTTGTTTTCATTATGTTCAAGATGTTTTTCATTATTTTTCATTGATCTTTCATTATTTTGAAGATGGTTTTCATTATGTTCATTTGTTTTTCATTATCTGACGATGTTTTTCATTATTGTTCATTGATTTTTCAATGTTTTAAAGATGTACTTCATTATTTTTTATATGTTGGGTAGATCGTTTGCAATTTACATGCATAGTCTGCATATTTGCAGTACATGGAAGACACGGGACGGTCGAAAATTCAAAATTTTTGAGTTTTAGGGGTTTCAGGATTAAATAAATAGGGTTAGACTGCCGTCCCGGATTTGTTTACGGGTTTCAGGAATAAATAAATAGGGTTAGAATGCCTCCCGGATTTCTCACATGGTGCGCGGGTTTTTTCTTGAAATCCATGTTTATGTTTATTTTTTTTTCATTATGTTCAAGATGTTTTCATTATTTTTCATTGATCTTTCATTATTTTGAAGATGGTTTTCATTATTTTCATTTGTTTTTCATTATCTGACGATGTCTTTCATTATTTTTCATTGATTTTTCAATGTTTTAAAGATGTGTTTCATTATTTTTTGGAATGTTGCGTAGATAGATGTTTTGCAATTTACATGCATATTCTGCAAATTTTCAGTACATGGAAGACACAGGACGGTCGAAAATTCAAAATTTTCGAGTTTTAGGGGTTTCACGATTATATAAACAGGGTTAGAATGCAGTCCCGGATTTGTTTAGGGGTATCAGGTCTAAATAAATAGGGTTAGAATGCCTCCCGGATTTCACAGGGTACGCGGGTTTATTCTTGAAATCCTTGTTTATGTCATTTTATGTTTCTTTTTTACATTATTTTCAAGATGTTTTTTTCTTATTTTCATTGATCTTTCATTATTTTGAAGATGGTTCTCATTATTTTCATTTGTTTTTCATTATTTGACGATGTTTTTCATTATTTTCATTGATTTTTCAATGTTTTATAGATGTGCTTCAGTAGTTTTTTAATGTTGGGTAGATTTTTTGCAATTTACATGCATATTCTGCAAAGTTGCAGTACATGGAAGACACAGGACGATCGAAACTTCAAAATTTTCGAGTTTCAGGGGTTTCAGGACTAAATAAATAGGGTTAGAATGACTCCCGAATTTCTCACACGGTACGCGGGTTTTTTCTTGAAATCCACGTGTATGTTTATTTGTTTTCATTATTTGACGATGTTTTTCATTATTGTTCATTGATTTTTCAATGTTTTAAAGATGTGCTTCATTATTTCTGCAAATATGCAGAATATGCATGTAAATTGCAAAAAATCTACCCAACATAAAAAAATAACAATGAAGCACATCTTTAAAACATTGAAAAATCAATGAACAATAATGAAAAACATCGTCAAATAATGAAAAACAAATGAACATAATGAAAACCATCTTCAAAATAATGAAAGATCAATGAAAAATAAAGAAAAACATCTTGAAAATAATGAACAATTAATAAACATACACATGGATTTCAAGAATAAACCCGCGTACCGTTTGAGAAATCCGGGAGGCATTCTAACCCTATTTATTTAGTCCTGAAACCCCTAAACAAATCCGGGACGGCATTCTAACCCTATTTATTGAATCCTGAAATCACTAAAACTCCAAAATTTTGAATTTTCGACCGTCCCGTGTCTTCCATGCACTGCAAATTTGCAGAATATGCATGAAAATTGCAAAAAATCTACCCAACATTAAAAAAAATGAAGCACATCTTCAAAACATTGAAAAATCAATGAAAAATAATCAAAACCATCGTCAAATAATGATTTATTTTGTCCTGAAACCCCTAAACAAATCCGGGACGGCATTCTAACCCTATTTATTTAATCCTGAAACCCCTAAAATTCAAAATTTTGAAGTTTCGACCGTCCTGTGTCTTCCATGTACTGCAAATATGCAGAATATGCATGTAAATTGCAAAAAATCTACCCAACATTAAAAAACTACTGAAGCACATCTTTAAAACATTGAAAAATCAATGAAAAATAATGAAAAACATCGTCAGATAATGAAAAACATGACATGAAAATAATGAAAACCATCTTCAAAATAATGAAAGATCAATGAAAAATAATGAAAAACATCTTGAAAATAATGAAAACAAATAAACAGAAACATGGATTTCAAGGAAAAAAACGCGTACCGTGTGAGAAATCCGGGAGGCATTCTACTATTTATTTAGCCTTGAAACCCCTCAACATTCTAACCCTATTTATTTATTCCTGAAACCTGTAAAACTCCAAAATTTTGAATTTTCGACCATCCCGTGTCTTCCATGTACTCAAAATATGCAGAATATGCATGTAAATTGCAAAACATCTACCCAACATTAAAAAAACTAATGAAGCACATCTTTAAAACATTGGAAAATCAATGAAAAATAAAGAAAAACATCGTCAAATAATGAAAAACAAATGAAAATAATGAAAACCATCTTCAAAATAATGAAAAATTAATGAAAAATAATGGAAAGCATCTTGAAAATAATGAAAATTAATAAACATACACGTGGATTTCAAGAAAAAACCCGCGTACCGTGTGAGAAATTCGGGAGGCATTCTAACCCTATTTATTTAGTCCTGAAACCCCTGAAACTCGAAAATTTTGAAGTTTCGATCGTCCTGTGTCTTCCATGTACTGCAACTTTGCAGAATATGCATGTAAATTGCAAAAAATCTACCCAACATTAAAAAACTACTGAAGCACATCTATAAAACATTGAAAAATCAATGAAAAATAATGAAAAACATCGTCAGATAATGAAAAACATGACATGAAAATAATGAAAACCATCTTCAAAATAATGAAAGATCAATGAAAAATAATGAAAAACATCTTGAAAATAATGTAAAAAAGAAACATAAAATGACATAAACAAGGATTTCAAGAATAAACCCGCGTACCCTGTGAAATCCGGGAGGCATTCTAACCCTATTTATTTAGACCTGATACCCCTAAACAAATCCGGGACGGCATTCTAACCCTATTTATTTAATCCTGAAACCCCTAAAACTCCAAAATTTTGAAGTTTCGACCGTCCTGTGTCTTCCATGTACTGCAAATATGCAGAATATGCATGTAAATTGCAAAAAATCTACCCAACATTAAAAAACTACTGAAGCACATCTTTAAAACATTGAAAAATCAATGAAAAATAATGAAAAACATCGTCAGATAATGAAAAACATGACATGAAAATAATGAAAACCATCTTCAAAATAATGAAAGATCAATGAAAAGTAATGAAAAACATCTTGAAAATAATGAAAACAAATAAACAGAAACATGGATTTCAAGAAAAAAACGCGTACCGTGTGAGAAATCCGGGAGGCATTCTACTATTTATTTAGCCTTGAAACCCCTCAACATTCTAACCCTATTTATTTATTCCTGAAACCTGTAAAACTCCAAAATTTTGAATTTTCGACCATCCCGTGTCTTCCATGTACTCAAAATATGCAGAATATGCATGTAAATTGCAAAACATCTACCCAACATTTAAAAAACTAATGAAGCACATCTTTAAAACATTGAAAAATCAATGAAAAATAAAGAAAAACATCGTCAAATAATGAAAAACAGATGAAAATAATTGAAAACCATCTTCAAAATAATGAAAGATCAATGAAAAATAATGAAAAACATCTTGAATATAATGAAAAAAAATAAACATAAACATGGATTGCAAGAAAAAAACCGCGTACCGTGTGAGAAATCCGGGAGGCATTCTAACCCTATTTATTTAGTCCTGAAACCCCTAAACAAATCCGGGACGGCATTCTAACCCTATTTATCTAATCCTGAAAACACTAAAACTCCAAAATTTTGAATGTTCGACCGTCCCGTGTCTTCCATGCACTGCAACTTTGCAGACTACGCATGTAAATTGCAAAAAACCTACCCAACATTAAAACAAATGAAGCACATCTTTAAAACATTGAAAAATCAATGAAAAATAATCAAATTCATCGTCAAATAATGATGTATTTTGTCCTGAAACCCCTAAACAAATCCGGGACGGCATTCTAACCCTATTTATTTACAGTAATCCTGAAACCCCTAAAACTCCAAAATTTTGAAGTTTCGACCGTCCTGTGTCTTCCATGTACTGAAAATATGCAGAATATGCATGTAAATTGCAAAAAATCTACCCAACATTAAAAAACTACTGAAGCACATCTACAAAACATTGAAAAATCAATGAGAAATAATGAAAAACATCGTCAAATAATGAAAAATAAATGAAAATAATGAAAACCATCTTCAAAATAATGAAAGATCAATGAAAATAATGGAAAACATCTTGGATTGAATGAAGTATTAATAGACATAAACATGGATTTCAAGAAAAAGCCCGCGTACCGTGTGAGAAATCCGGGAGGCATTCTACTATTTATTTAGTCCCGAAACCCCTAAACATTCTAAACCTATTTATATATTTATTCCTGAAACCTTTAAAACTCCAAAATTTTGAATTTTCGACCGTCCCGCGTTTTCCATGTACTGCAATTTCGCAGAATATGCATGTAAATTGCAAAAAATCTACCCAACATTAAAAAACTAATGAAGCACATCTTTAAAACATTGAAAAATCAATGAAAAATAAAGAAAAACATCGTCAAATATTGAAAACAAATGAAAATAATGAAACCCATCTTCAAAATAATGAAAGATCAATGAAAAATAATGAAAAACATCTTGAACATAATGAAAAAATAATAAACATAAACATGGATTTCAAGAAAAAAAACGCCTACCGTGTGAGAAATCCGGGAGGCATTCTACTATTTATTTAGTCCTGAAACCCCTAAACAAATCCGGGACGGCATTCTAACCCTATTTATTTAGTCCTGAAACCCCTAAAACTCGAAAATTTTGAATTTTCGACCGTCCTGTGTCTTCCATGTACTGCAACTTTGCAGAATATGCATGTAAATTGCAAAAAAATCTACCCAACATTCAAAAAAATAATGAAGCATATCTTTAAAACATTGAAAAATCAATGAAAAATAATGAAAAACATCGTCAGATAATGAAAAACATGACATGAAAATAATGAAAATAATGAAACATATTGGTCCAGAAGTCAAGCGCGAACCGGGGCGCATTCTAATTCCCAGTTAGAATGCGTGCGTTTTACCCCGTTGTATTCCAAAATTTACCGCTCTATAGGTTTCCAAACGCGCATTCTAACTTCCAGTCCGGCGGTATAGGAATATATTGCCCATAGTATGCGCATTTCACCACTTGAAGATTGGGGATAAACTCAAAAATCTGAATATGGCGAACGCAAATGGGCTACAAACAATACCTACTGAACCATGTATTCAATGTATTCGGTTGAAACATGTTGACACATTGACTCGCAAAAACGGGTTTGAACATGGAACCTCAAAGTTGTCAATGGTGCCATTTGATTTCAGGGAAAAAAAGAGGAAAACAACATGAACATTCTCGAGAAACAGAAGGTCAATGATTACTTTGTATGGAGTTGTCCCGTTTATTTCCTATCATGTAGCCTGGTACGCCTTATTCCAAGAACAGGCTTTCAACAGCAGCCGGGCATGCTGATCCAGGCTCAGCGTGGTACATCTTACTGAGCTCCCGTGTGCGATGATATTTCATGGTGCATACAGATCTCGTACAGCGTTCTTTTTATGATTAATTAGCTGTAGCTTATCCCCGAACATTCACTCCTGTCACAGGATAGTGACTGATTTATGGCGCAATCGCAATTCAGAAATTCACGGCTAAGAAGTGGAAATACTTCTATGAGTGGCGGACAAAATTACTTACTACCCGCAATGGACATGGCCAAAGTGGGTCCCCTATCGGTTGTGAATACTTACGCACAAATTTGAACATCCCATGTCCACTCCCCACTACTTTAGTTTTCCGCTAATTTTGTCGGTTACTCATATATTTAGGTCTGTCTGAACATGATTTTTTTGCGCCATGCAATTGCCATTTAATGGGGACCATGATGATTAAGTACTGGATTTAGGAGTACCCGATTTTCAGATAAACATCAACCCATGTATGACATGCTTGAACCATTCTGAACACTTCACACACCTTTCGTCACAACTTCCGTCACAGCATTGCCAGTGGAGCTACCATAAGTCACCAGTTGTGCTGGTTGATTTTTCTAGGGAGCTCTAAAGATCCAGCGATAAATGCCCGACATACTGACATACGCTGTAATGTTGCCCCAGCATCGCTAGTGAGAGGATCTCGCCTGGAACCACCCAAAGCACACTGGGGGTTTTGTCCCAACTACCGGCACTTCCGGTCAAAAACAAACAATTCGACCTTCAAAGCATTCGACCTTCGAACCAACAAACATATGATGTGTTCCCCAGTTGTGGCCCTTTACCAGTTGCAAGTCAGTTTTTCATCACCCCAGTTTTGGAATGGAAATTTCATTTATCACCATAGAAATAACTGGTAAACCGCCACCTGATACCCTTTGGCAATTTAACATAGCTATTGAAGATTGTCATGTAGTTCGTTGGTTTACCTATCAACAATGGAGATTTTCCAGTTCGCAAACTGTTAGTTTGCCAAAAGGTAAACCTCCGTTTTGTTGGTATTACAATGGTGACTATATACCCAGATGTTGACTTCAATGGGAATTTTCCAGTTCGCTATTAGTATACGCAATAGTTAATAACAATTGCTACTATAGTATACCCCATAGCTATTGGAAAATACCCCATCTATGAGTTTTCCAATATATATATATATAAATAGAGTTCAAGTGGTATTTTCCAATAGTAAATTCATCGCCCCAGCATCACCTGGAGTTTTCTTCGCTCCCAGGGGCAATTCCAAGGCAATGCCTTTGGGCTGCAACAAGTTGGGCGAGATCCAAGGCCTCTTCCGGCGGAAGTCATTGAAGGCCTGGCCAGTGGGGAAGATGGGGAAAAAAACACATATAATGTTGGACAAACACAAGAATAATATAAAATAATATAAAATAATATACCATAATGCCATTATAAAGTTGTTTTTTCCCAACATTATAGGAATATTATTATAATTAGTATTAGTAGTAAACCCATGGAGCAATGGAAAAACAATTGTAAACCACCCATTTGGGAATGGTTTATACCACCTGTAAAAATGGTGATGACTGGGGGTTTATGAAATTGTTTTACGCACATTATTAGTAAACTCAATAATAGTATTATTGGGGTGACGTATTATTGAAGTTGTGATGTGAGAAACCCAAGAATGAACCAATAATAGAAATAATGGTATAATTACCCTCCCGTAAACTAACATAGATGTGGAAACCCCAGCATTTGCAGGTCATTTTCCGAACGCGTTACCCTAGGGTCACATGAGAAATCCAATCATAAACCTACCATGTGCGGATGGTTTATATGACCCAGAGAAACGGTTTTACACCATTGGGTTTACTTAACTGAGTAATGTGGTTCAACCGACTTAGCAAGTGGATTAGAACCCCCTTAACAAGCTATATATATGTAGGGCAAGTAAGAATTGTCCAGTTCAAATGGGGTTATACATATATATATATACATAAAGTATTATAACTCTTATAACCCAGTCGCTAAGGTCACTAAGTGGGGAGAACCACGAAGAAAAAATTCAATGCTTGGCCCTCTGCGATCCATGGCCCATGTCACCATATTTGGGGGAAAACATATAGCCAATATAGCCATAAACCAGCTATGACCTACAGTAGGGTACCATCTGGGTAGGGTTCTCACTCATAGCCATCCAGTTATTACAGTTACGGCCAGTAATTAGTTAAAACTGGTTATTTCTATGGGATTATACCTTCCATAAATGCGATTATTGGATATTAGCTGTTATAAGTACTTGTAACTGGTCCCCATAACTGTATCTATTCCAACCTCTCAAAGATTGGCCCATAATTTACCACCCAGCGTGTCTAGGGGACGCTCAACGGCCAGGGCTGCCTCGAAGAGAAACGATTCAATGTCACTGGGACAACGGCCAGGGCTGCCTGTCACTGTGCTGATCCAACTTCTCCGTTGGGAGATGGCTATAGAATACTATAGAATAGAAATACCATAGACATGTTTCCTCTATAGATGGTAAACAAAAAAGAACATAAAATAGTGGTATGTTTCCCATTTCTATATTTCTAGAAAATGGTTCTTAGTTTTTGTTTTAGAAATACCATAGAAATGGGAAACAATCAAAATTGTTTATTGATGGCTATAGATTATAGAATATGTTTTCTCTAAAATGGGGATTGAACCAACACTGGGCGTTGAAATATCAAAGATGCGGATTATTGAAGCTATCTGGCATCAAAGATGTTGTAACAATCAATCATGGACATTTAACAATCAAACATAGGAAGCTCACCAAGAAAAATGGATATACATATATATATATATATACATATTTTGTATATATATATTGTGATATACATGTATATATATATATATATATAGATGATATAAATATATATATATATATTATGATCTATCTATCTATCTATCTATCTATCTAACCTATCTATCTACCTATTTATATATGTAAATATTATGATATATAATTAAAAATATATATATATATATACTACTATATTTACATATGTATATATATATATATACATATGTGTAATATTATGTATTTTTTCATATATAATATTTTATAATGATCAACCAACATGGGCATTGTAGAGGCGATCCGACGCTCTGACGCTAAAGCCCGTGATTCACGAAAGTTGAACTATCACAGGGCTGACAGAACAACTGTGATATCCAAATGATGTTTTTGATAGGGAAAACAACCTAGAAATGTTGGATTTATAACTAGAAATAACTAGAAATGTTGGATTTATAACTACTGGTTGGTGGTTTTTCCCAACCCCTCTGAACAATGTGAGTGAAAGTCAGTTGAGATGATTTTCCATTCCCAACTGAATAGAACTTTATATCAGTCATGTTCCAAAACACCAACTTTTGATGGTTTAATACCATATGTGGGGCATAATCCAATCTTTATGTTTCTTCTTTCATGGTTTTCCGTTTCAATTCCTGATGGTGGATTTTCCTTTTAGTGCCTCCATCTTCGAAACGGTTTCTCTTGTTTAACACAACATTTGTCAGTTGGAAAATCATCATAGTCCTATATACCAATAAATAAAAATAGATAGAGTTGAAGATAAGAAACAACCACATGAAACCACCAAACAGATATACACATCCTGATTAAAAAGAAAAATAGGAGTTGCCTTCACCAGTATCTCATTCGCATTCGCAGCATTCGCAGCATTCCGTGCCTCCAGGGCTCTCTAGCACAGCACCTGATTTCTTCAAACATCTCAGACCGGTGGCTGGAAATGTAGCACCAACAAGAACCGCAACCAGGGAAGTTGGGACCGCAAACAAACCTCCAACAAGAAGTTCCCTATTTTCATGGAGTTTTTTTTTCAGAAACTCTGATGGATTTTCCAGCCATTGATGACACCGGAGGGTACAGCTAAACCTCCAATTTTGCCAGGAAAAATTAGGTGTCCTATGGTCCCAACGGTGAACCCTGGAGAATTTGCTGCAGGGTCTCCGTCAAATGTACCAATCCCTTCAAATTTGAACCAGCATATGGCAGAAATTCATCGATCCATGCTCCAATCCTGACAAACCATTTGTATTTATGGCAGAGGAAAAAGTATCAATGATTGGAACACATAACCAGGCGCTGAACAAAAATGAGAGAATGCGTTTCATATCCTTAAGCGTTGCCATTGCGACCCTCGTGTTTCCGTGCGTGACGTCAAACTCATACTACCTGGAATGCAATGACTTAAACATTCAGGCGTTCAGAGGCTGTTACCTCACATTTCCTGGTTTGAAAGTTTGAAGAAAACAATTTCCACACAAAGATGTTTTGGACATGCTTCTGGAGCATACCCCAAGTTCCTCCAATACTTCAAATGACAGAGGCTATTTGAAACGGCATGTGGTAGGATGTCGCAGGGGTCTGATTTATCTACTTCAGATTCAGGTTTCTGATTTCTGATGAATGTGAACCCTAAATCTGATGGATGAGAAATATACCCATTTCATGGTGAGTTAAATTAGTTAAATTGCTTCGTTAACATTTTTCAACTTTCGACTTGGAGGATGACCTTAAACTTAATAACCTTTGCAGTTTGTGCGGTTATTACTATCAGGATATCTTATGATATCTTAGCTGTTGATGAATCCCATACCGCCAAAGGCCCTAATATGAAAAACACCCAGAGACCATGGGGATGAAGAAAAACATCTTTGGGACCATTGAGGGGTGTTTCATGTTACTGTATTAGGATGGGGTTATGAGGGTGTGTTCAATATTAGGGATTATTAGGGAGCGTTTAATAACCCCTATTTTGAGTATAGTTATTTCATTGCCATAAATCTCAGTGAAATTAAAGTATATCGGAGAGAACTCTTCGCCAACTTAGCTAACATAAATCAACTATAAATCCCCTATTGTGTGTTGGTGATCGTGTTATCCAAATTTTAGGGGACTTATAGTAACTCCTGGGTGAACATTAGTCAACACTAAATCAACTATAAATCATTTCGTCTATCCCTAGTTGGTTATATATGCGTTCAGTATTCAACTGACTTAGTAATCCGTTTAGCTATCATAAATCAAATATAAATCAACTATAAATCAACTATAAATCAACTACAAATCAACTGTAAATCCCCAATTCATTGCTGGTCATCCACATTTTTATATTTTAGGGGACTTAGTAACCCAGTTGGCTATATCATGCTATATCATGTTCAGTAATCCTATTTTGGTAATCTTAGTAATCTGACTTAGTAATCTTAGAATAACCAGATATAGTTAGTGAACATTAGGGTTACTGACTTACTAATCTTAGCTTTTACTTACTAATCTGATAGTTGGTTATAGTATAACCCTAAGTTATAGCTGGTTAAAGTTGGGGTAGATGGTTATAGTAATCTTATAGTTGGTTGGTAGTTGGTTATAGTAACCCTAAGTTGGGGTAGACATTCCCCGTTGATAACTCGGTCACCAGCTCGCCACGGCACGCCGCAAGGCTTCCGAGAGGTCGCAGATACCTTCGGCTGCAGCCAGCACCACCAAGGGCCAGTCCTCCTGGGGATCAGTCATCCCCACGGCCATGGCAGGGGAAGATATGGGACATACCCTCATAGCTATGGAAAATCACGATGTTTAATGGGTAAATTCACGATTTCAACTGGGTCATTTTCCAGTTCGCAAACTGTAAACGTTTACCAGAGGGTATCGGGAAACTATGGGACATATGGGGTAGATTGGGGAAGATATTAGGGTGATGATGGTGATGATTTGGATTTTTGCTGATCCGCCAAGGATAGGACACGATTCCCAGGTGGATTTTCCGCAGGAAAATCCACCTGACATCACCAAAATGCAAACGCCTCAGAGGAGCACCCACAAATGAGGAAACTTCATGGATACCCTCTGGTAATTTAACATAGCTATGGAAAATCACCATTTTTAATGGGAAAATCCACTATAAATGGCCATTTTCGATAGCTATGTTAGTTTACCAGAGGATATATATAACTCATTTGATCCAACTATAAATCCCTGTTTTTGTTGGACATAATTGATCCAACTGTACTGAGGGTAGGGCTTTCATCCCAGTTCTTGATACTTTTTCAGCACATCTGATGGTTCAATCCCCATGTCTTTTGTAATGGTCAAATCCATGTTCATCCATTTATCATGACATGTCAAATCCCGACTTTTGAGGCTCACATTCCCATTCTTGTTGGGGGTTAAAGTCGATGGAATGGTTTTCAGGAAAAAAATGCAGGAAACCCTATATCTCACGTAAAAAAAACATGGTTTCCTGTAGATGTCCCCTTAAACCCATAAAGAGAAGTTGCTTCCCCTGCGACACGTGTCCTCCGATAAGGAGAACTTCTGCAGAAAGATCGCAGCTTCCAAGACGAAGAGCGTGCCGTCGTCCAGCGGAATGCTGGGGGTCGCCTGCAGCGCCGGGTTATCCGCCTGGGTTCCCCAAAAAAGATGGGGAAAAGTTGGACACCTGGATGGGTGAAAACCGTCAGCTCTGGCTATAGCATCCTGGAAATACAGTTGCTATTTCATGGAAAATCTACAGGGAAACCGCTGGATTGTACCCACAAGTACAGGGTTTTCCTCTAAGTTTTGGCTTAAACCAAGTCTAAAGGCCTGCTTGGTCAACCGTCCATTTTCCAAAAAAAAAATGCAAATCCAATTTGTCAATGATTCCAAACCCATATGCTCCATGTATGGTATATTTACCTACATTTGGGTTATTTTTGGGGCAAATGTTGGTAAATATTCCATATATGGAGCATATGGGAAATGAGATGAACAATGCGAGCAATCGAAGCTATAATTTCAACCACCAGGAATCACTGGATCGGTGGATCTGAAACATGTCCAGTCAGATTCCAAAGAGGCTGCAGCCAATCTGATGATCGGGAACATCCACATTGATGTTGGTAGGTGAGATGCATTTTTAAGGATTGGTTCCAACATGTTCTAACTAGATGCATTTTCCAATGGATTTCGAAGTTTGACATGACACAATGAGAAAAATCGGGGAAGGTCAACTCATCATATGGTCACTGCCCCTGAAGACATGCAAGACCTTCAAAACATTCCTTCCTGTACCCTTGAAAGTATGTGTTTGAACACATAGCATGTGAAGGAACTACATGGATATGGAGGTTTCCTAAGTCATGGGGATACCCGTAGTTATCATCCATTTATACATGGATTTTCCATGAAATAACCATCCAGCTATTGGGATCCACCATTTATGGAAATCCCCATATAATCCTGTATGTTTGGGTGCGTTTGGGTGCAAATTGAAGCTCTACCCCAAGTGTTTGACCGTGCCGAGCAGCCACTGTGACTGCCTCTGCTGTCAACTCTGCATTTTCCTCTGGGGGGGTGATGGCATAGTGATTCAACGGACTCAATGGGGTGTCATAATTCCCACAAGTTATGTCAAATTTGTGTGCATTTTCCGGAGGAACTCAGTATGAATTTCTGAATTACCTTTCTTCGGGTCCCATCTATACATCACTCTAAGGGCGGGGTTCTCTTTGTTTTTTCTTAGGCATCATTGTCGTTTATCACTGTGTTAGGTGTTTATATCCTAATCAAGTCGGCTACATCCCCGTTTTATCATGTTTGAATTCCATGTGTTTATCCTAGCAAAGGCCCCCGGTTTTTTAAAGTTATAACGTATTTTTCAGAAAAAACAGTGAATGCCAACCATAACAATAGCTGATGAATTAAATTCAGGGTGTTCCCAAACACAAGTAAGCAATCTCAGAAACTCAAGGTTCACGAAGAAGACATTAACAATTTTGGGAAGGTCCCATCGATTACCACACGTTTGTACAACAATGATGTATGGCGAATTTGGGAGTATCAGTATCGCCTAGAGAGGAAACTTACTGTCTGTGCAGAAACGAATGACGGAACCTTCAAAGGTGGTTTGCACAATTTCTAAAAAACAATCTTACTAAAGGGGGTACCATCTTCACAAATGACCATGACTAATTTTGATGGATAAACACCACTTGGCATCCGCTAAATCAATATGTTCTAAAAACAATTAAAAACATATGTGGTTAAGAGTTAAGATATTGAGCCATATCTAAGCTACTTTACGTCCATTATATGGATATGTTGAGCAGCACATGTGTTATACTCTCTGGTAATTTAACACAGCTATGAACAATTATCCATGTGCAAATGTTTTGCTGATTTTTACGCCAGGAAAATCTATGGCCATGTCGAATTACACACGTCTGCGAAGGCACTGGCTCTTGGACATAGCTTTCCAAGGCAGCCACATATGCCTGGCGCCGGGACGGAACCTGCAGTGAATTCACCAGTGAGGAGCTTGCTTGGTGACCTCCTTTAGGAGCTGATGGAATCCAAAGTCTGGGTCTGAAAAACCCTAAGCCTATCTGAACTTTTCTGGCACTGGATGATTTTAGAGGGCGCTGAAAAAAAACAATATTTTTCAGTTGTTCCAACATGTTCCATTTGATCACGGGGATTCCAACCGAATCTGGGGATTCCAAGCATTCCGCCCCCAGCATCGCAGCACTCCCCCCAGCACTGTGCTGGTTCCATCCCCATGTGACCGTCGCTTTGTACCACCAGATCTTCACCGCTGGTTGATGTTGACCCAACTGCAATCATATTCGGCATGAACCCCCAAAAAATTGGAGTTCTACCACCCACCAAAAATCGAATCCCCCATATGTATGGTGCTTACTTTCCAAAATTCCAATTAGTCAAAATCCTTTCAGTTGACCATGGAAATCCACAACCATGTTGCTGAAATTCCCATGTGTTTCATAATTTTGTCATGGTAGAAATGGTTGAAATCCGCCATTTGTCGGCGAAACTCCCATCCGTTTCCACGCCTTCACCTGCCGCCTCCAGAAGCGCCGTGCGCCCAGCGAACACTGCGCCGCAGAGATCCTCCGTGGCGGACGTTTGAGGCCATAAAATAAGCAACATAGGATCCACCATCCCCAATGTTTACTATAAATTGGATAATCCATGATACACCATCAATCCATGTGGGTGGTTTACATTGTTGCTTTACTAAGATTATGTCAAATATGAATAGCCACTTTTCTGGGTAAATATCCTCAATATATCCTCATTATGTCCCCGTTGTTGTTGGTTATAAACTCTAATATATCTGGGTAAACAATAATATGTCACTAACCTGAAAAGTTTGGGATACTTATCCCTACTAACCATCATTCCAGTGAGGTCGCGGTGAGGTCAGTTTCATTTACCCGGACTGGGAATAAAATAGCGTTCATACCAGTAGTAGTTTTGTGTGGTCACTATTGGCTTTCACAGGAATAGTAGTATTATGATTAAATTAATATATAGTACTCATACTACCATTACGCTTACACCAAAAAAAACATGATGATCATAAGAGTGTACGTGTATATATATATAATATAATTATTATATGGCGTGAACAGCCATAAAATGGCCGTTTAAAAACGGAGATAAACCAAAGGATTGAGGCATGGTACATTGGGTGGACTGATTCAGAAAGTTAATGTGTAATTGACAATAATTCACTTGATACTGGGTACAATTATTTTTGCAGCGATGGGATATCCACATGTAACCACAACTCGGGATGCAGTCCAAATCGAACTCAGTGGGTGATCCCAGTATATTCAAGATACGTCTTACAGTAGTTCTAGTCCTTCCAATATGGGGAAACAGATGCCAAGTTCACTTCTCAACATGTCGTGGACGCCAAAAGCAGCAGCTTCCAATTTTGATCTTTCGTTTCCGATTCTGATCCTTTCGCCAAGGGCCAACAAAAGACACTCCTTTGGAGCTATTTGGACTCCTTTGGAGCTATTTGTACATCCCAATCATTGGGCGTTCCCTGCTGAAGCATGAATTAGGGAATATTAGGGATGTTGAGTATCCCGCTTTTCACCTGTGACTTTCCTGATATGTGCAAGCACTTCCTCAACACTGGCCTTTCTGTTTTCCTCATCAACTGTCGACAATAACTTTCCGGCAGGTAGGAGCACTCGAAGGCGGTACAGGCTCACCTTCAATTCATGCGCAATGATTTTCAGAAAAGTGAAGAGATTGTCAGATCTTCTGACCTTGAATCGGAAGACTTCTTGCCCAGCCAACCCTTTGGTGCACTTCAGAATGACGGCAAACTTCTCCACCAATTCCTCGGAGTGGAGTTCTGTGTGGTCTGTTCTCATGTGGAAAATCACCACGGGGAAACGTGAAGACAAACTCAGCACATGTTTTCCCAGTGGTTAATGTTCGTGAAATATGTTTGCTAAGTCAATGATGCTAGTATATATATATATATAATATTTATGTACATATGTATCCTAATGATCCTAATGATCCTATATTATATCTGTTTGCTCAGTCATGGTGGCATAAAAAAAACACATCAAAAAATCGCCGATGTCTAACTCCAGGATTCGAAATCATCGTGTACCTCCACAATGACGTCTCCTGTCAATCTTGAATCGCACCTTGGATTTGCTGAAGTCCCCCCAAAAAAATCACAAATCTCCCCTATGGATTCACCATTTCCGGTGTATCATGCGGAAAGGCGCAACATTTTGCCATTCAAAAAACCGAGTCATACATATAACGGGGTAATTAAATCATATAATATTTCACTAACCTGAATCTTGGCCATTTGGGGATGAGTTCCCTAAAATAAACCATGATTCCAGGGTTCGGTCGCGATGTGAGGTCGTGATGAAATTTACCAAGATGATGATATATGTTCCCATGATCTTCTCAGGATTTCCCCTATGAAAACCTCCATTCAAAGTGATCAAACCGCCCGTTAGAAACAACATATGGCCATGGCACACAGTTATAAGTGGTTATTTCAATGGGATGAAAAACATGCTATAAATGGGGTGACTTGGTAATACTTATAACTGATAGCCATGGCCATTTTTCTGCACAAAATTATGGCCATGGCAGCCATGGCACACATAATGTTTCCCGGCCTCTGGAGGAGGAATCTCGCACTGTCCATAGCTATTGTCACCACAGGTCACCACTAGGCCATCACTACGAAGAAGCACGGAATGATAATCACCTGCAGACACCTGGAAGTTGATCGTTACAGTGAAGCTAGTGTGATATGTAAAAAAAATGCGGTTCATAGCTTCACAGGGATATGGAATTCAAGCAAGAAAAATGAAGATTTTGAATTTAGGCATTGAACATAACATAATACTGGGATGTCGATGTTCGTCGTCCATGTAGAAATGCGGATGCCATCCATTTGACAACTTGTTGTACATCTTGGCAGCACAGGTCCGACGATGTCCCTGACCTCAGAGTATGACAGTCCGGATCCTTCTTCCAAGGGTGGAACTTTGCATTGGCCACAAAGATTACCTTAGAGTTGCGATCCAGGAACCCGATCAGGAATCTCCCAAAACATGACCCAAGCATATTCCAAGCTTCGCCATGTCCCTTAAATGGTGGATATCCATAATAGTATATCCAATTTCGAAAATACCCACAAACCCATAGATATACGAGGGTTTCCATAAACAGTGGTATCCAAAATGGATGGTTTATAGAGAAAATCCTACTCGAAGGAAGTTTAGAAGTGAAACTTCCGACAATATGGACAGTTGAAAAGCAGAGGTGAGAAGAGTCAGAAGAGACAAGATCAGAAGAAAGAAGATGCAGATGCGCGAAAAGATAGGAAAGTCGCGATTCACTGTGTTTTTCCAATGATTTGTGGCTCCGGAGGGTCGAAAAGTAGGCTCGCTAAAGCGGCGGGTGCGGAGCCAGCTGGCCAGATGAGACATGAAAAAGTGCACGCCGTTGTGGTGCGAAGCACATTTCCAAGTCAAAATGGACAAAACACTAGAGGATCGGACCACTTTTGGACGTTGCGATGTTGAAAAAGTGCACGCCGTTGTGGCGCGAAGCACATTTGGAAGTCAAAATGTACAAAACACACCAATGTCGGACCACTTTTGGAAGTTGAGATGTCGAAAAAGTGCACGCCGTTGTGGCGCGAAGCACATTTCCAAGTCAAAAGTGTTAAAAAATGACGGTCTCGGACCACTTTTGGAGGTTCAGATGTCGAAAAAGTGTCGAAAAAGTGCACGCCGTTGTGGCGCGAAGCACAGTTCGAAGTCAAAAGTGTAAAAAACTGGGGGTTTTGAGCCTTTTTCGACGTGAAGATGTCGAAAACGTAGACACTGATTAATAACTTAACTAACTTGACTAATTTAACTACCTTCACGAACTTAACTACCCTAACTTCGACGACAACAGCAACAGCAACAGCAACAGCAACAGCAACAACAACAACAACAACAATAACAACACCAACCACAACAACTACAACTACAACAACTACAACTACAACAACTACACAACAACTACAACTACAACTAGAACTACAACAACAACAACTACAACAACAACAACAGCAACAACAACAACTACTACAACTACAACAACAACAACTACTACTACTACTACTACAACCACACAACAACTACAGCTACAACAACAACAACAACAGCAGCAACAACAACAACAACAACTACAACTACAACTACAACTACAACAACTACCACTACCACTACCACTACAAAACAACTACAGCTACAACTATATGACTGCAACTACACTACACTAATTACATTACACCACAACTACAACTCCACTACGCTACCACTACAACTACAGTTGCAGTACATCACACTACATCCAGCAGTTGTGGGTGAGGTGACTACTGCAACCATTGCAACCACTCCAGCAAACACAACTCCAACCACCTTTCGGTCAATCAGTGGATTCGCTCTGCCATCCGTGATTCACAACAACCAACGTCTCCTATAGGTTTCCTATTCTGAAACTTCCGCCACCGCCTTGTGCGGTACTACTGGTAAAATTGATGATTTAGGGGTATATACCCCCATTTACCCATAGGATCCATGTATGGTATATATGCCAACATTTGGGGTATATGGATGGTAAATGTTACCATATATAGCATACATGGATCCTATGGGTTATGGAAAACCCCATATGGACATTTACTTGAAAATATCAGAAGTATCGATGCAAATCCAGGTAACTGCCACAAGCATCAACTTGGCCATCACTTCTCAGCAGCAGTGCATGATGCCCACCTGATGAAACCTGGTGGGGGGAAGCCAGTGGGCACGATGATCTGTGGGTACCGAAAAAAAAGAGGAGCCTATCTTTAATATATTTCTGGGGTATAATTCGGAGATATTACCTATATTTCTAAAAAAATCTGGGGTATAATTAGGAGATATTATTATTATTACCTGATTGTATAGGAATTTTCATGGCAGACTGAGCTTTGAAACATTTTGAATTCACTATAACAATCAATTCGTTGGGTGCCTTATTTTCCCACACCCGCAGATGAAAGAACCAAGCAGCCTGGGTGTATGAGACTCCATCCTCCAAAGGTGGAAAGCGACTAAAGCGACACTGATAACAATCAGCACATCCACCAACTGCAAGTGCCTCCGCGGTGCCATTGTTGTGGAGGATCACCATATGATGCCCACCCGCAGAGATGGCTTTGCAAGACATTCGCTTAGTATGTATTTCCTCTAAGAGCCCAGTGAGACCCAACCGATCTCCACAGACCGTCACCCTTCCATCGCTCGCGAGAAGCATCGTGTAATGGGGGCCCGCCGAAATGTCTACATAGGACGAGCCGGCCTCGGGAGCCGGAATGTGATAATTTCCAATGTGATAATTTCCAAATGCTCCAAATTCAAATGTCCACCTCGTCTCTCCAACGGCCAGAGCACGGCCATCACTTCGCAGAAGCACCGTGTGACACTCACCAGCCGACACCTGGGTGTATGAAATCCCCTCCTCTAGGGGCGGAATGTTGCATTGTCCGGCAAAGTTACTTCCACAAGCAACAGCACGGCCGTCACTTCGGAGCAAAACTGTATGACCCCTGCCTGCAGAAACCTGGGTGTATGACAATCCTTCTTCCAAGGCTGGAATGTCGCATTGTCCAAAGCTATTAGTTCCGCAAGCAATCGCGCTGCCATCACTTTGGAGGAGCACTGTGTGGCACCTGCCTGCAGAAACCATGGCAGTCTAGAGACGCTGTTGATGTCTCTTGGGAAAACGTGTGGTTCCAATATCACCACACCGTTGGAAAACAGGTGGTACAGCTTCAATACTGTCTAGTTTTCTCCTCTTTACTGCACTTTTTTCTACTGCAATAATTGTTGATTTTATCATCGACTCGCAATTTCCATTGGTCTAGATTCCTTTTGCAGCATCTTCGACCCATCTGTTGTGTATGTTTCTGATCCAATCAACCCATAGTTTGCAGCCGCAAATCCAGGCGCAAGGCTTGAGCGGCTTGATATGTCCAGCAGCCGCTGTTTAAGAACTGGCCTGTATAGATCATCACTTCATCAATTTAGCCATGTCTCAATGGATATCTGTTTCAACAAAATCCTCAGTTTTTTTCAATCAGGAATCATCTTGTGTTCTCCAAATTGTCCCTTCAAACAGTTCTGGGAATGTTGAACGTTGCGGTCGCCATCAGTGCATTTTGTTGATCTCCGGGCAACTACGAGTAGCTTCATGTTCGCTTTTAGCGAGCCCATATGCTGGATGGTGCTGGAATGGTTACTTACATTTGGGTCAATGTGTGGGTAAATGTTTGGGTTTAGATGTTTATACATTTTCCAGCACCATGGAGCATTGGGGTAGGACCTAAGTCTTTAGTTTGTATCTAGTTCAGGTATTCTCCAGAGATTTGCATCAGATTTTCCCAGACATGGATACGGCCAACATGAATCAAAGCCTAAATCGGGGACGATTTCCCACTATGGCAGGGCGATTTGAACAACAACAACAACAGCTTGTGGCAACCCAACACCTCACTGGCGACCCCTTTGACCTGTGATTGTTGGAATGCACAAGCTCCAGAGCTGTATTCAAGTGCACCGAGAGGTGCACCGATATGAGAGAGGAGAACCTATGATTGAGATTGGGACCCTTGAAAATTAAGACTTGGAAAAATATGTTCCTCTTGGAACTTGCCATTTTGACCATTTTGATGGACAGTTTCGCGTCCCACTTAACCTAGAAAGCAACATAAACTATAAACCATCCAAAAGCTATCACAAATCCAATATCAATCCCAACAAAAATCAATAGTTCAAAAGGAGTGAAATAATCCCTGCTGGTTTTTCAAGGCCAAGCTTCAAATCATCCAGTTGCTGTTCACCATCCCGTGCTCCACGGGAACTTTCTAGCACACTGAGTACCTGCGCCATGGACAGACCTCAGGGCAGATGTCGCGGAAAATCCCTTGCCCAACAACAACTTGGACATCCCAAAGAAGTTACTCTCTGGTAAACAGTTTGCTATGGAAAATGGCCAATTCTAGTTGATCTACCTATATAAAAGAGTGATTTTCCCGTAGCTATGTAAACATTTACCGGAGGGAACCAACAGATCACCTTGAAATGGGCGAAGCCCAGAATGATTCGACTGGGTCAAGTACTAAAGCCTCGGTTTCTGTTGACTCTAAGTATTCCCCGAAGCTCGATACATATATATATAATATAATACTTATACAGAAATCAATGGGCGTTTCTTGAAATGTAGGATCCCCAGAACCATAGGTTTCAATACTAAAATGGTCTAAGTTTGGATGATTTGGGTACCCTGATTCTGGGAAACCTCCATATATCCACATATGGTTCCAGTAGTTGGAAGGCCGTGCTGAGGCAACTTTGGGCAGGTTGTTTTCCAAGTTGGGGCTCAATTTCTCGGAGCCATAGCCACAGATCATGTTATCAAAACATCCGGGCTTTGGGCAATGGTCAATAGTCCATGATGTGCTAAACGTGGGACATATGATTTAAACATATTTAAAATACACATCAACATACATCAACAAACATTGTATGATGTGCTAAACCCAATGCCATAGAATATCCCATTCAGCAACCGTGACTGGGGGTTATAAACAAAACATGATCCCAGCCATAAGCCTGGAACTTGGGGATGGTTGATGGCATTCGTGGCATTGATGGCATTGTCTTTACCACATGATTTCCCACTAGAATCACGAAAATCCCAGGATATGTCCATTATTTCATATCATAATGATATGTCCCACTATAATCACTGCTTACCATATATTCCATATTTTTTTTGAGGAAAGCCATGAATCATTTTCGCCTCATCCAGGCTCCCAATGGGATCAGACCTGTGCCCGGCTCGCAGCCAAGAAGCGAAATTGCGACTTCAATGGATCCGGCTCGCTGCGCTGCAGTTCCGAGAAGGTGCGCTCTGTCCAGTGTTTGTAGTTCCTAGCGACTCATGTCTGTCATTCCAATGGATCCAAATGGGTGTAGTGAAGTACCCTTTGGTCCATCAAACGTGGCAATGGAAAATCCTCTATGAATGGAGGTTTATCTTAATGGGAAATGCATCTATAAATATGGGAATTCTGATTGCTATGTTTGACGACACCGGAGGGTAAACGCTTCATGCTCTTTTTGCCAATATTGACCCATGCCCATTTTGCATCCAAAGGTTCAATCCCCAGAAACTATAATCAAAATTCGACCTAACAGACCATAATAAGGCTTGAACGCAGCGTTTCCTGAAAAACACCTGGACCATGTCGTATGTGGAATTCAACCTTTCAGAGGAAATCAAGCACACTCTGGTTGGCACACCATGCCTGTGGTTCATCCAGTTGGACATTTCCATGCAACTGCCATCATATATCTGGATAGATTTCTACAAATTACCGGAATGAATTTACCAGAAATAAAGACATTGTACGCATGATTCCCCCGTCCAATTCTCATCATTCCAGTACTGCTCTAACAGCTTACATCTCATTAATTCCCATCAAATAAAAATTTTGGGTCGGCAAATTCCCATTAAATCACCCTCAATTGAAGTTTGCTGTGAAACTGCCATAGTTCAATTCTTTCTAGAATAACATATGTCTTGTTCAGGTTATTGGCCGGCGATCAGTTCAAGGCTTGAAACTAAGCACCCAAAACAAAAAAAACACAGCTGTAGTCTGTAAATAGTTGTGAAACACCTTACAACCACAGTTCATCATCTTCCAGTTTTGAAAGTAAATGGGGAATACTTCAATAAGTTCTCATCAAATATATAAAAGTAAATACTGGGATATAATGTGGACAATTATTTTCTTAAATGCTAATTTTTGGGGTAGCTTGTCTGTGGACAAACCTCTATATATATAAATATGAATCAACAGAATATGAAGATATCTTTATAATTCAAGTCATTTGATCCTCCAGTTTCATTTGCAATGTTTAATATATTGTTATCAAATACATCTCCATAAATGCGCATCAACTAGAAGGGGTGTATACTGGAAGTTTATCCACTAGACTTATCAACAAGAATAGTTGTTCCAATCAAACATTGTAATATTGTAATATATTCTAATCATATACAGAAGTCAACATTCATCATATTCCAATAGATGGTCTATTTACATATATATATGATTAGAATAGCACTGGTACTTTGTTTGTAATATTCTTGGATTTTCTTAAGTGGTCCCCTCCAAAAAAAAAACACTATAGATTCCCCAAATGGTGGATTTTCGGGAAACTAAGCCAAATCACCGACTAAACAAATCCAGGTATTGTACAGTTATGGCCATGGCTACCAGTTATAAGTGGTTATTTCTATGGGATTATACATTCTATAAATGGGGTTTTGTTCGTACTTATAACTGATAGCCATGGCCATAACTGTACCCTTTGGTGATCAGGTCCATAGCACTGGAAAATCCTCGGTCCAGGTCCTCCTGGGAGGCCGCCGCCATCGTGGGAGAGGACCGCGACCCGTGGAGCTCTTGATCTTGTCTTCCAGGTCGCGATTGTACCTGGTGGTTTTTGTGCGGGGAAAAAAAAAACAGATAGCAAATGATATATATGGCTAATGATCAATGGTTAATAATGGTTAATAATGGCTAATAATGGTTAATAGATCATCAACCAAATGATATATACATATATATATATACATGGTTAATGGTTAATGCTTAATGATTAATGGTTAATAATGGATATTCATGATAATAAGAATTACCCTCTGGTAAATTAACAGTTTGCGAAATGGAAAATCACCATGTTTAGGTAAATGACCGATCTACATAGCCATTTTCAATAGTTATCTTAAAATTACGAGAGGGTAGCTGCATTTTTTTGCCATGATGATCCTGTGAGATTCAGGTGCCACATTGACTTGATAGCAACCCCCAAAAAAATAAAAGTTCCGGGAAAAATCATCTATACCATCCTACTATAGAAACACTTTTCTAGTTTTTTTTTGGTTTAAGGGCTGCTATCATGGGATTTGATGGAGAGACATAGATCTTGACCTCCCATTGGAGGGGAAAAAATGGCGAAAGGAACAATCATTTAGGCGATTTGTTTGGGGATTTGGACATTGATATCCTGATATCCCAATCTGGGAGTGGGTGAAAATTGGGGTCAATGGTATCCTGAAACTGGGTTGATACTACCTACGCACCAAAACAGGGGCATTTCTGAACAGATGTCTGGCTTCGGGGACTACAAGTGTAATGGTGCTGATTTTGCCACAATATCTAGGCAAAATAACTGTTGGCTGAGCTCGGTGTGAGGTCGCTACCTCCAATTCCTGGAACAAAACACATGCGGACGTGGACTGCAAGTGAATTCTCATGACATGTGAGGGAAAACCAGATTGACTTTGAGAATTACCTACTGTATTGGCTTTTGATGTTTTTCTTGCGGGATCCAGGTGCTTTTTTTCTGGATCACCAACCACCTAAAGAGTTGAGCCACATTTTTTCGATTCCCAATCCAATTTCACCATCATTCCAGTGACCTTGCGACATGAGGTTGTTATCACTTATCCATATATATATATACCTCATTGTGTGCTGTATACCTTTTATATGCCCACGAATCTCTATTATATTATATAGCATCATCTCTGGTGCGGAAAAATCACCCATTGTCCAGATGAGTAGTCAAAGCCCCCTGTTGTGGCTGATTATTATAAGAGGTTACATCCTAATTAATGTTTATTGGAGATGAATTTACAATCCATGAACGGGGAATCCATTCTCAACCAGAAAGGGAGAAGAGAGGGCTTATCCCTTACATTCTCATGAAATATCCCCATCATTATCTCGATTATATCCCCATTGTATACCATCATTGTTGGTTAGATATGATTAGATGCCCCCATAATCACTTGATGATTAAATATGGTTGTATATTATGATATGGTTGAATATAGTTAAATCCCCATTATCCAGATGGATAGTGCACATATTTCACCTGTTTCGCCAAGTTGAAACACCTGAAATCCGGCTCCCGGGGACTCCCTGAGATGCCAAGACACACCACCCAGTCTGGATCTACCTTAGCTCAACAAATGGTTCTTAAAGGTGTTGGAATAGCACCCATTCACTTCGATGATTTTCCAAGGCAAATGGCATTCCATGACAATGTCGAATCAGCAAAAGGTATATAAATCACCATCCCAGTACTAAGCATTCAACAATGTTATGGATGTCTTGTGGATATTCGAATCAAATTCAAGCTCTATCACCAATGGTTGATGTGACATCAGTAGTCATTCGTGATATGAGATTGAATATGTATATCTATGTATATCTTATAATAAGATCATTAGATTGATATTAGAATTGATATTAGATTATTTGATGGCTAAAATTTAGCGAATCGATCATTATTCGGATGGTTTTTTGCACCAAAATTTCCTCTGAAGAACCGACCCATTTTGCCATCGAAGAACTGCCATGGAATACTGCCGAGATAGTATGGATTAATAAAGATTAATAAGATTGATAATAATAACTTACACTAGCATAATAATAGAGTATCTTTATTGATTTAATAAGATTGATAGTATAATATTGTATTTATCATTATAAATCACACATTTTCATTAAATAAATTATTGTCAATCCCTGTCACTATAGGGTTTATGATGGATAACTCAAGTATAAGCCATCCCAGTCCAAATCCATCCAAATCCCAGTTATCCTATAGTTATACTTGATATATACTATCCACCCCAGTCCAAATCCATCGTCATCCCAGTTGCAGCCATCACATCGCCCTGGATGTCAAAGCCTTTGCGACCCGCGCGTCCTGGCCAATGTCAGTGGTGGTCACTCGTGGGTCACGTCACACAACGGGGGTTTTTCACTTGGATTCAACGAACGCAAATGGTGATATTTTATGGTAATATGTTGGTAACATATTCCATACATGGAGCAAATAATGCCCAAATGTTGGTGATATATGCCCAAATGATTATATTTATTGATATTATATATATAATATGCTCCATGTATGGTATATTTACCTACAAAACTGGGTGATTTGGTTCGGGCAAATGTTGGTAAATATGGAATTTACATGGAGCATCTGGGATATATATATAATATACATATGGTCAATCATTAATACGTGATGATTGCTAATGGTTAATAGTGGATATTCATGATATAAAACTTACCCTCTGGTAACAATAGCCATGGAAAATCACCATAGTCAATAGGTAAATAATCTATAAATGGGCCGTGGCTTCCAGTTCTGGTAACGAAAATGATTATATTTATTGATATATGTTGTGTTGTTTTTCATGTTTTAGCCAGGAAAAAAAAGAAAAACCAAGCAGCTAAGCACCCAGTGGGCTAACCAACATTGGATTTAACCAACACATGGGTAGAGATGGGGATAGCACAACACCAACCATGGATACGGACGAGTTTATCCACCAAAAGAGGGATGACCCTATCATATATATATATATGTATGTATAAGGATCGGATATTATATACTGTTAATATATGTATACATGTACATATATATATATATATACATATAATATAGTGAACGGATGAGTACAAACCAACTCATCACCACCGGGCCGTTTCGGCCGTTTTGAAGAGATACCCCCGAGCGATGGCCGGATGGCCACTGGTGGGTACCAGGAGTTGCTGTTCAGAGCTTCGGTTCAAGGCCTCCAAAAACGCTACCCTCTGGCAAACGTTTACAAAAAACGATGGAAAATCACCATTTTCAATAGTTATATTAGTTTACCAGAGGCTAGTTCATAGGTAACTTGATCTAACCTCACATCACCAAATTCTAGATCCATCGTTATCCCATTCTTGTGACCATGTCTGATGTATCTTGGATATAATTTTCCTATCAATATACCAGTTCATGATATTTCCTTGCACACATATCCCATTCTGAATAATTACTATATTTGGTGGTTCACGCCACTTAGTAAGTAGGTTATACCCCTGGTTATAACTGGGCTAAGTAGGGTTAGTTCACTTATAACTGGGGTTATCATCCACTTACTAACTGGGATGAGCCACCAAGTCGTATCCTGTTAAATACACATCTTTAATGGTTAAATCCAACTTTTCACCATGGCACAGGCCTGCAATCTGATGAAACTCTCGCGATCTCCTTTGGCAAAGCCCCAGGTCGGAGATTCGCAACACAGTGGTTTAGTATTTGTTGTAAACAATAACTCAAGTATAACTATAGGGTTTATGATGGTTTTGAGATGTTCTAAACATGTTAATTACAACTATAGCTTTCTGGGAATTTACAAACCAACTTTATTTAAAAAAAACAAAAACAACTGCGGGGCAGTACCTTGTGATTTCAGCCTATTCCATCACCAGTCAAAAAGTGGGAATACAACTTCTCAGTGATGGAAACAACATCAACATATGATACCACCGAGAAAATACATGTTGATACATGGTCTGTTAGGAATTGGATACTTACTTCAAGAGTACTTGATCAGTTGGACTTCTCACCAATACCAGTGATTCCCAGTGATTCACCTGGAAAATTGTCCCAATAAGGGCCTGGCCATGCGACCATTCTGTAAGACAATGCTGATTTCTCTCCGACTTGGACAATACCGACAGAATAAACAGATACCCTTGACGCGTGGCCAAGATTCCTAGTAAATCCTCAGATATTCTTGCCTTAGCAAATCCAGCACATTCCAGCACATATCACTCATTTTACATCAGTTTACCTTATTTTACAGGGAATTTACCATACAAGTGTTATCCCACTTCTTCCACGAGTCTTCTCGGCCTATTCCCGGTAAAATCCCGAACGGTTCAGCCAAGACTCATGATGCGCGTCCCTTCGCCTTGGCATTCATCCCGTGAAATGCTTCCACATACTGCCGATGAATGGTTGAATGGTTGAGAAATCCTGCACCAGTTATACAAGTTGATAGATGGGCAAAATCTCATTATAACCCATCATTGACACTGTTTCAATATATTCACCAATGGGAAATGCCTCCCCATTTCTTGACGTTGAAGAAAAACTATGTTCCAACAAGAGTATCTAAATCAAAGAATCTGCATCTTAGCAGCCTTAGCATTGCGGATGTTCATCTTTTACAATGGTTTTAGCATGGTTTTAGCATAGTTTTAGGATCCAATCCATAGGTTCCATGACGGTTCCATGACGGTTCCATGACATCCCACGGCCCGCGTTGCGTTGCGCCGCGGCACCATCGAACTTGCAGAGCCGCGTGAAGAGAACGCTGCGGATGGGCACGTTGATGCCCACACCCAGGGTGTCAGTGCCACAGACCAAAGCCAACAATGACTCCTGGAAGGATCTGGAACTGTGGTAAGGCTATTGTTGGCTACAATATATATATATATTATACATAGATCTATGTATCTATCTATCTATCTAATCTAATCTAATCTAATCTAATCTAATCTATCTATCTATCTATCTAATATATGTAGTATATTCTGATGGTTAATAGATGTGAATACTGTTTTACAATGGTAATGCTGCCCTCCGTAATGTTTGTTCCAACTGCGGGCACCACCTTGTGGAGATCCGGAACACATCTTGCAGCTGCTGAAGCAAAAACTTGGGATCTCCAACGTGGGAAACGTTGCAAGAAAGCGGAATTCCTCATCCCAGTTAAAACATGTTAAACACATCCAGTCGCAGTCGATTACCCAACAGGAAATTTACGGTCGGATTGGGTGCAAGTCGATGAGATTCAGTCCGACATGGTCATCCAGTCGATCCAGTCCATCCATGAAAAATCCAGCCTGTAAGTTTTTTTTCATGATCAACCCACTGGAAGATTGGAAACATCCACTGGAAGATCTCAGTGCTTGAATAAGTGACAAAACTCTAAGAAAAAGTGGCATTTTGTCAGATCAAAAAAATGATCAATCCACGGTTTATTTGCTGATCAAATCCATCTAGTTGCTGTTGATCAATACATTATAATGGATCCAAAATCATAATCCACTGAATTATGATTGGATTGAAACCACACACAAAATTATTGACATACCCTCTGGTTATTTCATGTAGCGGACTGAAACATCACATTTGTTAATTAGGTAAATCATCACTTTGATCATCGATTTAATCTATTTCTATAGGCCATCTATACCATAGTTACTGTAACTAACCAGGTTCTACTATCTTCAAATTCAATGCATTTTCATCAGCTTCCTTCCATTTTCCCCAGTCAAATACCCAACCTGGTAAACTAACACAGCTATTGAAAATGGTCATAGAAAGTTCCTTGATTTCCATGAAACATACGGTGGATCGTGTACCAGTTCGGTAACCATCCCTGGCTCCTTAGCTCCATATGGCCTGGCCAGAAATCCCTCATATTTAACTGTGATTTCTTACTCAACAAAAAAAAAAACACTACATATCAGATGGTATTACTACAAGATTTACCATCTCACATTTATTCCATTTATTCCCCATATTTAAACACCAGAGAGAAACACAATTTCTGCAACCTCTGCGGTGTCCTGGGTGAGTTGTTCCACGAGGCGCCGATAGCAGGGTAATAAGCCAGCATGATGGACACCAACACCTGGCAAATGCGACGGATCTATACAGATCTCACCTTCCCCGGCAGATGGTTGAGGGAAAATTATGGGAAAATTATGGGGAATACTATGGAAATACATGTTTTTGTTGCCATTGATTGTGCTTTCCATCGATTGTTGTTTTTTGAATACTCACTCTGAAATCTACGAACCATGATGAAGCACTTTTGAAGCATTGTGAAGCATTCTTGACCGCCTCACTTTGGTGATCCAATCACCTCATCCGGGTAGCAATTCACCAAGCCAGAGTTTGTTTGGGGACTACCTGTTACCTCCACATTTCTAGTGACGTCCTGGGGACCTCGTTCCATGGGGTGTTCCCACTTCTCCATCCAATCTGGCTGGCGAATCTGGTTATTTAACATAGCGAACTGGATCCCTGAAATCAATGTAGGTTTATAGCTGGGAAAATCATCTGTGGGTCATGGCTTCCATAGCATTCCAGCTCGCTATGTCAAATAACCAGAGGGTATATCTAATTATATCTAGTTATTTATAATTATATTTAGATCATCAATTATATTTGTATGTATTTTCCCAGGGGAAAAAACTACATCACCAGATGGGGATGATATATATATATATACATGTATATATTGTTGGTCAAATGTCAGCAATCGGTATTCATAATAACTAAATATAACTAATCATAGTACTACTAGATATAGTGTCTAAAGAACTAGTGGTATTTTGTTTTATTTCGGAAGCAAAATCCTATATACTAATAGTAAGACTAGTAGTAATATGGTTAAACAAACCATCATCAATCATTGACAATCAGTACTGGTATTGTTTCCAGACATCAATTATTTGTTGGTTATTCGATCCATTAAATGCCCATACCGTTGCTGAAAAATCCCACCATGAATCCCAGTTTTTTGTTCATTAATAACATCCATTCCAACATCAGTATGTGTTCAATCATTACCGTAACAATGCTAGTTTATTGAACATTCAATGGATCATTCTTATGGCATGTTTATTTACATTAACCATTCAAACTCAATCATTATGTCCATCTAAGTATTTATAGAATCCCTTACTATCATCTACTATCCATATCAGTATATACATGTCATATCCCTCGTATCCATGGTAGCATTCTATCAACATCTGGAGATTATATCATCTAAATATCTGAAAGATATACATATTATATATATATATATCTTTGTCTGAATAATGTTTATGCAAAAGCGTGTCATTCATGATATTTGCATAGTTATGATTGATATATTCAGTAGATCCAATAGATCCAATGATTCATGTGATCCAATAGAGAACCATGATTATGTCCAATATATGGAGGTGTCCTAAAATATGGGTACCCCGAACCATTGCTTTCCCGCTTATAACGCATTTTGGATGATTTTGGGCTATGGAAACCTCCATATCCAGCATCCAATATTTACATATATTTATATATTACATTTATATTTGTTTATTTACAATACATAGATTTATTCTCAATATCTATATCTATACATCTATATGTCTATATCAATATATCCCTCATAAAATAGATTTTACATCATGGAATAATATTAAATATCTATATATAATCATATGTGATAAATATTGATTATTGATGTATATCCATGATATCTCCAATCCATGTGAAGACTTAAACACCAGTGCATAGCAGATCCTGGCAAACAACAAATGGATATCAAACATGCAATCAACATATTACTATCATATTACTATATAATATCATTATATAATATTACTATGGTTACTAAATAATGCTTATAGACACTATTATAATGGATATTATTATATATAGTGTCAATAGCCATTATAATCATAAACAAACACCAATATAATTATGGATAATGGTATAATAATGGATAATTATGGATTATTATTATGGTTACATCATCTATTACTATACATAATGGATAATCAATATATACCAGGGTCTCCGGGATATCCAGCGTTCGTCGCCTCGCAGCAGCAGTTCCTTCAGCTCCGCGCCGAAGGGCGAGGCAAAGCTCTGCTGCTCCACGCGGCGCTGCAGCTCCGCCGGGGACCGTAAGGCTGGGTGCCTCGGGGGACGGGAAAGTGGGAAGGTTCCGGGGAAGGTTTTCCGGGGAAAAATGGTGAAAACACCATAAAACACCTGGGAATTCCTGGGAAAAAATATGGAAAAATTGTGTTTTTGATTGGGTGATCTTGGATTATGTGGATTTCACCTGCAAAATTGGTGGATTGCCACAAACATGGCAGAATCAAACAAGGAAAAACAGGAGATTCTGTGGAAAAGGCTGGACCACTGGACCATCAATTTCCTTGTAAATTCTCACCCCAATAATGGACAAGAATATGACCAATCACGTGATGTTCACCACACATCAGGTTCTTAGGTGGTCTGATTTGTGTTGCTCAGGACAGCCACCTTAAATCCAGCTGATTTTACAGCTGATTTATCATCATTTTCCAGCTGAACCAGCTGAAGGGATCCACAATATTAACCCATCCTCAAATTCTAGTTTCTTATATTCTATAACTCCTTCTTGCGGTTATTTTACCATGGCGTTTAAATGGTTTTCATGGCACTGTGGATCCTCATTACCCCATGTCTGGAACTCCTCCAAGCCCACCGCTACGCCCAGTCGCAGGACCGGCTTCCCCTCTGCGTCCAACGCTTCAGCCATCAACTTCGCAGTTTCCAAGGCCTGCGACGCGACTTGCGGAGAACAATTGATGGGAGGCAAATGTTGAATGGATGGTTAAAATAATATGTGATCTGAGACGTGATCCGGAGAGAGGTCTGCAGAGTTGGTTTCGACCAGCGAAACCCGAAACCCGAAACCCGAAACCCGAAACCGACTGTTAAAGTTGGTTTCGAACTGCGAAACCCGAAACCCGAAACCCGAAACCGACTCTGAAGACTTAACTTCCCCAGGACCGACCGAAACCCGAAACCCGAAACCCGAAACCCGAAACCGAACTTATATACCTTCCCCAGGACCCGAAACCCGAAACCCAAAACCCGAAACCGACTCTGAAGACTTAACTTCCCCAGACCGACCGAAACCCGAAACCCGAAACCCGAAACCCGAAACCCGAAACCGACTGTTAAAGTTGGTTTCGAACTGCGAAACCCGAAACCCGAAGCCCGAAACCGACTCTGAAGACTTAACTTCCCCAGGACCGATCGCTAACCTAATCTAATCTAATCTACCTAATCTAATCCAATTCTAATCTAATCTAATCTAATCTACCTAATCTAATCTATTTCTAATCTTATCTATCTAATCTAATCTAATCTAATTTAATCTACCTAATCTAATCTAATTCTAATCTAGTTTAACCTATCTAATCTTATCTACTCTACCTAATCGAATCTAATTTTAATCTAATCTAATCTACCTAACCTAATCTAATCTACCTAATCTAACCTAATCTATCTATCTAAGTAATCTAATTCTAATCTAATCTTATCCACCTAATCAAATCAGATTCTAATCTAACCAAAACTAATCTAATCTAATCAATCTAATCTAATCTATCTAATCTAATCTAATCTACCTATTCTATAAAAATTCTTATCAATCTAATCTAATCTACCTAGTCTAATCTAATCTAATCTAACCTAATCTACTTCTTCTAATCTTATATTTCTAATCGAACCTAATCTAATCTAATGATATCATATCATATCATATCATATCATATCTATCCAACTAATCTAATCTAACCTAATCTAATCTATCTAGATAACCTAATCTAATTTAATCTACCTAAACTAATCTAATCTAATCAAATATAATTCTAATCTCATCTCATCTATATAGTCTAACCTAATCTAATCTACCTAACCTACTCTAATTCTAATCTAGTTTAATCTATCTAATCTAATCTAATCTACCTAATCTAATCTAATCTAATCTACCTAATCTAATCTGATCTACTCTACCTAATCTAATCTAATCTAATCCAATTCTAATCTAATCTATTCTACCTAATCTAATCTGATCTACTCTACCTAATCTAATCTGATCTACTCTACCTAATCTAATCTAATCTAATCTAATCTAATCCACTCAGTGACAGCTAGTTTCCCCCAAACCGTTGCCGTTTTTCCTCTCTGACCTTTTCAGGCGCTTGTCACTCACCGCTCTTGTTTTTGACGACTGCATGGAGAACGACACTTGGGTGATGTGAGATCGGCATCGTACTGGTGAATCTAAAGGTGGTTTCGACCTACGAAACCCGAAACCCGAAACCCGAAACGGACGGCTAAAGTTAGCTTCAATCGACGAAACCCGAAACCCGAAACCCGAATCCCGAAACGGACAGCGAAAGTTGGTTTCAGGCTACGAAACCCGAAACCCGAAACCCGAAACCGAAACCCGAAACCCGAAACCGACAGCAAAAGTGGGTTTCAATCGACGAAACCCGAAACCCGAAACCCGAATCCCGAAACCGACAGCGAAAGTTGGTTTCAAGCGACGAAACCCGAAACCCGAAACCCGAAATCGACAGCGAAAGTGGGTTTCAATCGACGAAACCCGAAACCCGAAACCCGAAATCCGAAACCGACAGCGAAAGTGGGTTTCAATCGACGAAACCCGAAACCCGAAACCCGAAACCGACAGCAAAAGTGGGTTTCAATCGACGAAACCCGAAACCCGAAACCCGAAACCGACAGCGAAAGTGGGTTTCAATCGACGAAACCCGAAACCCGAAACCGACAGCGAAAGTGGGTTTCAATCGACGAAACCCGAAACCCGAAACCCGAAAACGACAGCGAAAGTGGGTTTCAATCGACGAAACCCGAAACCCGAAACCCGAAACCGACTCGAATCCGACTTTTGGGTGGCTCTCCGGATCGGAACTCTGTGATCTGGTAATAAAAATATAACAAAAAAAACCTAATAATCATATGATATGTAATTATATATATAATTATATATGTGGATATGGATATGTATATATATATATTGAAATATATATATATATAAATATATTGAAATATATATATTGAAATATATTTATATATTTATGTGTGTACATTTAAATATATTCATGGATATATATAAATATATATATATTATACACACGCAATATATGTATATACTATAACTATACTCATACAGTAATACCTAGTTGTATGCACCATGCAGGCACATACTCTTCACAATGTATGTGCCTGATCTATTTTACATGGACTTGTAAACTCTGGATGTCAGAACGCTATTTATTGAGTCACGTGTTTGGACACAACTTTCAGATTCAACCTTTTCCGCGTTCATATAGTCCCTACAACCTTGAAAGTTGAAGCATGCGATATGTAGGTTCTGCTGCAAGGGTCCAATCAACGTATGGTCTCTATACCAACAATTATGGTCTCTATACCAACAATATACCAACAATTATACCATCATCTGGGCAAATTATAATACTTCACTAATTTGAAATGTTGGGCCATGAATGGGGATGATTCACCTCTAAAAACCATGATTTCAGGGTTCGGTCGCGACGTGAGGTCGCTATAATTTGCCCAGAATCATGTCATGCCTAAATTGACTCAGTCATGACACAGGTGAATCTGCCACATTGGAATTCTGCTACCCTCCCCTGTCCTCCAACATGGTTGGCTGAGAAATCTCCAAACCAAATTGGCATTCAAACTGGCAGATTATCTATAAATTTAAATGGAAAAAACATCTATAAATGGAGGTTTTGAAGGTCAAATCATCTATAAGTGAAGGTTTATAGCTTGGAACATCATTGAACTAAATGGGATATTTTCCAGCTAGCCATGTTTGATTACCAAAGGGTATAGATGCTATCTTTGAAAACGCAATCCAAACATATCCAAACAAAACAATGGGAGTCTCTGAAAATGGGGTATACCATGGTGTGCCCCGAAAAGGCAATTTTAATAGAGAAAATGATGATTGACCAGATTTTAAGGTACCCAGTTTTCAAACAACATCAATCCTTCAGCAGACTTGGAAGTCTTTAATTCACTCCCAACCTCCAGCAGAGCAGAGTTCAAAACTCGAAAATGTCATCCCTTTACAAAGTGGTTTGTCAATATTCCCGGAATGTGTCGTGATAATTCCCGAGCAAAATCAAAGCTATGGCTTGGAAACAAGCCCCCGAGACCGGGTGCTAAGCGCCCAATGAATGGTTCCAGAGTAGGCGGCGCGCGAACTCCATCCACTGGTTCCGCCTAGATCTCTGTCGATTCAAGTCCTGGCTCGCATTGCTTACTTCGAACGAGCTTCAACATCTCATCAGCTTCGAGCAGGGCAGCGACAGCATATCTGCTGTACCTTCAGCAAGCTCGGCATCCAAATCAATCCTTCTCCAAGAGAGAACCACATATAATTAACCCCATAGTTATGGCCATGGCTATCAGTTATAAGTACTAACAAATATATAACCCCATAGAAATAGAATGGCTCTCATCCCATAGAAATAACTAACCACTTCTAACTGGTAGCCATGGCCATAACTGCATAGAATAATTCAACCTCCAACCATCATATATCAATTCTATGTCTATTTAATAGGTGGTTGAATTCATGTTGATTCCCATCTAGTTTTGATGGCGTCCACCAGGAACCTGGTTTTTCCTGCTCCCCATTGTGAATGGTAAATCCAAAAAATGTAAATGGCAGCATACTTTTTGATATATCACCATATTGATTAATATGATTATACATATTGTATATGTTGTTCCCAATATTCATCCAGGTATTCCCATTTCTGATGCTTCATACCTTAGGACCACATGGAGCTTATCGCTTTTGATGGAGCCGCCGTCACGTCAGGCCTCTCGCTGTGAAAAATGGACCTGAGAAGGTCAACGCAGTCGAGGCTATCCAGGAATCAATAAATCATATTTGGGTTCATGTTTCTGGGTAAATGCCATAATATTTCACAAATCTGAAATAAGGCTAATATTGGGATGATTCCCCTTGTTTGACCTGATATATATTATTGTTATAATATGTATATATATATATGTATATGGGTAAATTATAACGACCTCACTGCGAACCAAAATTTAATCCAATTCAACCAGTTGGGGATGATTTCCCTATTAATCAATTCTAGTTCAATTTAAATATTATTAAGCAATCATATTTCTAGGTAAATTACAATTTTTCACAAACCTTAATCTTGCGGCCATGAATGGTGATGATTTCCCTATTGTTTCCCCTACGAACAATCATTCCAGTGAGGGAGAACAGTGAGGTCGTTATGATTTACCCAACTGTTTGGTTGATATGTGCACTATTTGCTTCATATCATGAAAAATATGCTGAAAAAATGTGTACTTTGATGTCAGTGTGAATCAGATTCAAACAAACAGGATAAACACAAAACACACATATATACATGTATATTTAAAACATATATATATATACTGAATCAGTGCGTGTAATATCTGTATATGTTTCCATATCATACCCTTGCTCATCCGTGGTCATTCTTAGTATCTTAAATCGATGCAATTGTTGTGGGACGTGATACTGAATCACATCCCCACAGACTAATTGATGTGTGTTCCAGATTTATTTTTGACCCAGATAATCATCAACCAAATCATTTGTAACTAGTACCTAGGTCATTTCCCATTGCTTGGTATATCACAATTCATAACTTGAAGACTAAACTTGAACTAATCTTGGAACTGACGAAACTTTTTTGGACACTACAGTGATCTTTCGTTAGTATGGTTACTGTAAACTGGTTGAACCACTTCTTTTGTAGCTTTAGCCACTGGTTACTAAGTTCTTACAGTATTCCTATTATTGCTTATGATACCCCGCAATACATCACTTAATTAGCATCGTTCCCTGATTCAACCAAACACTACTGTATCATACGGTTGGCTCCCCCAATGTGGAATGTGGATATCCCCAGCTTCTTAGCTCCCTAACCACTGACGAACAATCAACAGAGGGTATAGGCTGTGCATGGCTCAGTTGGCTCCCCACATTGCATCCATCACGCCAAGCTGCGACATAAACCGGCGCGCGTTTTGACGAGATCAGCTCAGCGATGCTGTCGGCTACTGACTTCCTGGGAGATGGCTCAACGTGAAGTCTGTTGGTAATTTACCAACATACTGGTATGGCGATTGACAGTTGATTCTGAGTTGCTAAGCTGGAATCGTTGGGAAATCGAAGTGTTATACTTGCAAAGAGTCGAGGGCCATTCCACAAAATTGTTGTTGAATCTGTTACAGTTACGTAGATCTGAAACAGTTTTTTTTACGTGCTTGTTATAAACTGTAGTTGTTTGTACATCACTATAATCCATACATGTTAATATATTGTGTATACATACATAATACGTGAAACATCGTGAAACCTTTTTTACACGAACACTTGGACCTTGTCAGAGGTATGAAGCAAGAAAGGAGAAATTCTGATCATCAAAAATGTACGGGGATAATTTGCCAAGAGTCAGAGGTACTTCAAGTTGATCTGCTTGGTGGTTGAACCCCGCAGGTAGTAGGGATGATGTGCCCATGTTTGTTGCTTTGACAGACTTTGACACCTTTAATTTTTGCAGAGCTGTATGGAAACTCACGGGGAACATCTATCTTCATGTTTGATTTTGATGATTTCGGGAAATTACCACGAATTGGGAATCTTCACAATACATCCTCAAAGGACTGTCTGGATGCTTCGAAGCCCCAACAAAACTATGAAGCGGAACTATGTGCATCACCAAGCGATGTGACAGTATCTCAAATGGCAGTGTAGTGGGCACAGCACAACCCAAACCATAGCAATAGTGCTGAGGAACTAGAGCCATAAGAATGCTATATTAATAAGCCCAAAGAATATCCCCAACAGCAAGAAAGCAGCGTCCGTAAATCTCAAACAGTAATTCCATATAAGCGTGGTAGTTTTTGTTTCATGACCAAGCAATGCAGTGCATTTTTGCGCCGTCCTGCCCGCCGGCCTCCCTTACTACTACTACTACTACTACTACTTACCTACTACTACTACTTACCTACTACTACTACTTACCTACTACTTACCTACTACTTACCTACTACTTACCTACTACTACTACTTACCTACTACTTACCTACTACTTACCTACTACTTACCTACTACTTACCTACTACTTACCTACTACTTACCTACTACTTACCTACTACTTACCTACTACTTACCTACTACTTACCTACTACTTACCTACTACTTACCTACTACTACTACTACTACTACTACTACTACTACTGCTACTTACCTACTACTACTACTACTTACCTACTACTACTACTTACCTACTACTACTACTTACCTACTACTACTTACCTACTACTACTACTACTACTACTTACCTACTACTACTACTTACCTACTACTACTAGTTACCTACTACTACTACTTACCTACTACTACTACTTACCTACTACTACTACTTACCTACTACTACTACTTACCTACTACTACTACTTACCTACTACTACTTACCTACTACTACTTACCTACTACTACTTACCTACTACTACTACTTACCTACTACTACTACTTACCTACTACTACTACTTACCTACTACTACTACTTACCTACTACTACTACTTACCTACTACTTACCTACTACTACTTACCTACTACTACTACTTACCTACTACTACTACTTACCTACTACTACTACTTACCTACTACTACTACTTACCTACTACTACTACTTACCTACTACTACTACTACTACTACTACTACTACTACTACTACTACTTACACTACTACTTACCTACTACTACTACTACTTACCTACTACTACTACTACTTACCTACTACTACTACTAACCTACTACTACTACTACTACTTACCTACTACTACTACTACTACTACTACTACTTACCTACTACTACTACTACTACTACTACTACTTACCTACTACTACTTACCTACTACTACTACTACTTACCTACTACTACTTACCTACTACTACTTACTTACCTACTACTACTTACCTACTACTACTACTACTACTACTACTACTACTACTACTACTACTACTACTACTTACACTACTACTTACCTACTACTACTACTACTACTACTACTACTACTACTACTACTACTACTACTACTACTACTACTACTTACCTACTACTACTACTTCTTACCTACTACTACTACTTACCTACTACTACTACTTACCTACTACTACTACTACTTACCTACTACTACTACTACTTACCTACTACTACTACTACTACTACTACTACTACTACTACTACTTACCTACTACTACTTACCTACTACTACTACTACTTACCTACTACTACTACTACTACTACTACTACTACTACTACTACTTACCTACTACTACTACTTACCTACTACTACTACTTACCTACTACTACTACTACTACTACTACTACTACTACTACTTACCTACTACTACTACTTACCTACTACTACTACTTACCTACTACTACTACTTACCTACTACTACTACTTACCTACTACTACTTACCTACTACTACTTACCTACTACTACTTACCTACTACTACTTACCTACTACTACTTACCTACTACTACTTACCTACTACTACTTACCTACTACTACTTACCTACTACTACTTACCTACTACCTACTACCTACTACTACCTACTACCTACACTACTACTACCTACTACTACCCACTACTACCTACTACTACCTACTTCTACCTACTACTACCTACTACTACCTACTACTACCTACTTGCTGAGGAACTAGAGCCATAAGAATGCTATATTAAAAAAGTCAGTCATATACAGGTTGGGGGTTGAATAACACATGACCGACTTGAGCACATGAACAGTGGAGTGTCTTGCTATGTCTCGGTCATACTTAGGCTGTATACGCCACTTAGCGTGCAGGTTTTAGATTGTGAGGGGACTTATCATAGCTACCCATCTCTGTGACATAGCTATCAAAACAGGCTCAAAGCCTGATGAGCAAAGCGTCTGGCTGTAGGAAAAATGCAACGGCACCGGTCGTTGCTTTGAAGAAACCACTCGCAGTGGTCTTCCAGAGCGCTCCTGGTGTTCAACAGCTACACTCTCAAGGGCTATGTTTACTGTAAAGGGTCAGCAAGTGATAGACACATGATATTGTAAGGGCACGGCTCCCCATCTCTCTCTTCACGGGAATTGACATCAAAAGGGATGCTGAAGCCGCACTGTGGGTCCAGTCCCTTTGGGAAGAGGGCCGAAAAAAGTGAAGGATCGTTTTGGTTGTTCCAGTCAAGCTCTACGTACTCAGAAAGGGTAGCTAATTGATGCTAATTGCAGACACAGAATTGCAACTAAATAACTACTAATTGTCATGCTAGAATCACAAGATAGCCCGAAGCAAATCGTTTCAAATTTCAGAAGTTCTCTTAGTTCTCTTTTAGGGTCGATCAACATCGCAACATCCCTGCTGTAGAGAATCCACTTCCCTGCAGTACCCTGCAGCCTCTCCTGCAAGGTTTCATAAAGCTTGGCATTCGCACCCAACGTGCCCGACATCAGCAGAAACTGCGTCTGGCAGCCTGAAAGTTGCTGAACATCATCCACGTGGAACATTGGGGACCTAAAAAATCCGTAGGATCGTTCCAATACAAAACAGAAATAATGTCAACCCTGGATTAATAAGTGGGAAGGTACCCCCCTAATTAATAAACCATAGTTTATTAATCCGGGGTTGGCATTAAACATAACAAGTTTCTTGAGATCATTTCTGAGATCATGTTGGATCATGCTTCTCCTGCACTCAATTTCGAATGTTTTCATGAGCTTTGCCTTGGCGGATCCAAGCCGGTCTTCCAACACACAGATTCCGCGAATTAGTGTATGATGGGGATAACCTACTAAGGTTGGGGTGAAACCTCTATCATTGTTCAATGGGAATTCCAGGATCCTAAAATGGAGGTACGTTAGTACCATATTGTTGGCCATATTTTGTGGGGATATTCCCTGAAATTTAGGCCTGAAAAATAGGCCTTATATATGGTAGGTACCTCCAATTTAGGATCCTGAAATGGCCATTGAACTGTTTTTGTTGTCAAAGGATGTCAAAGAGTAACAATTGCTTTGTTCAAAGATGATATCTTCACTGAATAAACCACTATCTTTTGTCTGGTTCATCGTGTTTTGTTTTCACTCGATCAAATCACACTATGTTTGTTGCTTCAACCGTCAATGTTGACATATGTTTACATAGCATATTGAAGAAAATCATCACATGTTCCATGTACAGTTTGCTCATCTAGCTATAATTTACCATAGTTTACCTACATGCTAAGCCCCAAAAAGATAGACGATCCGCCAAAAATCGCCTGGGCGGCTGAAGCGCCACAAGGGCAGCTCCCAGGCGGCGCCGCGGTCCGGATCGCCGAAGTAGTGGAACTCATCCATGACCACCTGGGCCAGGCAGAGCCAGGCAGGGCTGATGGGCTGGATGAAACCAGTGATTTCCGGAAGGGAGATGAGGTGCAAGTGAAATGGTGATTGATCACGATTTCTTTTGGGTAACAGAAACCGATTCAAATTCCAAATTTATTGTATCTATCACTTTTTTGTGGGGTAACCCTGAATACTCAGAGTTGATCCAAAGTGGACATCATGAACTCGACTAGTGGCGATCCCACTTGCCACATGGGGTTTCTCCAAGATTACTGGAAAAACTGTGTGATTCTGGTGATTCAGTGGTAGACGGAGTGTAGTTCTGCAAAATTGACCATTGCTGAAGTTTATATGCCCCCTGGTTATGACTAACATAGCCATGGAAAATGGCCCATGTATAGATGGTTTACCTGGGTTTACCTATTAAAAAATGTGATTTTCCATGGCTATGTTATATAACTAGAGGTTATAAATAATTATATAATATATAACCCACTTTGACGATCATCCCACTTGTTAAGTGCTTCGCAATCCTACTGATTGACATGTATCCTAATTGGTTGGTTCCATTGGCAACTGACTAGTCCTTCAACCTCGCCACCAGCGTCGGCGCGTTGGCTTCATTGGCTTCGCAGCGCAAGGAGATGCTGGTGAGGACTTCTTGGGTACCTTGGAAGGATAGTAAGCTGCCCAGTTGATCAAGTTGAACCTCGGATATCCCGGTATTTTTCATGGGGATGGCATCATTATATAAATGAATTGAATGCAACCAAGACAACCAGGGATCTGAGATGTTGATTGTGAATTCTTGGATGCTTCAGCATGATTCTGGTGGAGTTGTTCCACAAACCACAAGATGGGTTGGTTTGATGGGTTTACTCTGTGGTAATCAATCATAGCTGACTGGAAAGAACCCAGTCAGTTCAGTGGAAAGATCATTGTGCTCGGTAAAAAGGGAATCACGGGGAACCGAGGAAACTACAGAATCCAAACAAAAGGGTGAGAAATGAAAGGGCAAGGTTTGTGTTTAACTGGTTGGTGGTTTTTCCCTACCCCTCTGAAAAATGATGGAGTGAAAGTCAGTTGGGATGACTATTCCATTCCCAACTGAATGGAAAGTCATAATCCATTCATGTTCCAAACCACCAACCAGTTAAGATTGTTTAAGTCCAAAATTCCTGGACGACTCGTATATTCTCGATCAATGGATTCAATAGGGATTCTCCAGTGTCAGGGTCGATCAGTTACTGGAGAGCTTAAATCGATGACGTCATTTTGATTACAGCATATAAGTCAGTTGAAAGATGTTTGGGTCGTTTTGGCACCACTTACCCTTTGGTAACTTAACATGGCTATGGAAGCCATGGCCCATTTTCGTCCAATGATCTACCGTTTCGAAAAAAACGCGTTTTTCCATGTCACACACCATATCAATTTCCAGATTGTGAGGGTAACCATTCATGTTCTCATTTGTTTTAATTCATTGTTTTATAATATATAGTCATTTAAATAATGGTAAATCCAAAATATAACCATTGATAGGTCGCCATAATATAACATATATATATATACTATAACCACCAATATATATATATATTATTAAATATATATATATAACCCAGCAGAACAAATGGTTCTTAATGTCGTTTCGTGCACCTGCATCGCTGAACAAAAACCTGGAGACTGTCACATTGTTATGGTCACCAGGCGGCAGGCAGGCCAACATCAGTCTGAGGGTTCGATCAAAAAAGGCCAATAAAGAACATCAATACTGGTTGGTGGTTTTAACCATCTTGAAACATACTAGTCAATGGGAAGGATTATCCCATATATGAAATGGAAAATAAAACATGTTTGAAACCACCAACCAGAATAAATAAAAGTGGATGTTGATCTATAAAGAGTCAATAAAGGATCAATGAAGATCGATGAATATCGTGATGTTGATCTATACAAAAATCGATACTTTGTGCTTTATAGTGTTTTATAGTGTTGTGAAAATCCAAAGTAGATACCATCCCCCAACCAACATAGGCCGTGCCAAATAGATGCAAATAGGGGGTTGGAAGACTTTTTTTCCCTCTAACAGCAACACTTATATCACTTATCTATTTTCCGGATTGACTTTGCTGTTTTTTTGGGATGGTACTATGGTACTGAAATGTAATGAATTGTCGCAAGCGAACATAAATCAACCACCACTTTTGATGAAACCCGGAAACCAAACCCGCCATGCCATCCCACATCATCCCTCTGTCGGTCGCCCGGCGGCAGCAGACCAATGGTGCCCCTGTGTTAATGGAGACATCCCCGGTGGCCTTGGTCATTTTGACATTCTGAGAGTCAGAGCCCAAGATAAAGATGATATGTTCACTGGAGATTTAAAGCATCTAAAACCCATAGAAACAAAACATAGGTAAAGCATCGCTATAAACTGTTGGTTGGTGTTTTGTGATTTCTGTTTTACAATGGATATTTAACCATCATACATGTGGATTTAACCATCAAATGTGATGGGGAACATGATAAATGTGTGTAACTGATAATCATTGGCAAACCTAAAATAAGGACATAAGTTGGAAGAGTTACCGCGACTTGAGCCCAGTATACCTCATCCAGAAAAAAAGCATATATGGAAGGATATCAGGAATCACGGGACTTTAACAAATTAATGTCATTGGGTTGCCATCCTTCAAAAAGTAAGCATTGAACACGTGAACTGGTCTGTTGGCAAGAACAAACGCTATGTAACCAGTGAAAGTGGAAGGTTGTCAACCCGATGGAAATATCATCAACATGCAGAATGGGACCTGGTCGTGTTTGAGGAAGAAACCTTCAGATTTTTGGAGCCCTCATGAAGTAAACACGAGAACGTCGTGATGGCGAAGGAAGTTGAAGTCACTGTCAGGCACTGAAAACAAATGGCATATTCACCTGGTAGTAACTATGCGTTACAAGTAACAGTTCTATAATTTCTCCGGCTTTACCATCTTTACCAGTTACTACCAGCTATAAACGAAGTGATGTAACTCGCCAAGTCTTTGGATCAATTTCTACTGGCTGAAACCCATTGCGAATTCATCAGTCCGCCAGTTGGTTTGCCGGTATTCTTGATGGTTAACTCTGTATCAACTATTGCTTAAACAAACCATTTGAAACAGTTAGATCTGGTTTAGATTTGATTGTTGATTAAATAATATATATCACATTTAACACTAGTGAGCTTTGTTCACTATTCCAATATTTGAATGGTCTGATCAACCATTCTAGCTATCTAAATGGTTCCAACCAAGCTCTACTTAAAAAAGGTCTCCCCTGAGCCGTGAAAAAATATCCCTATTCCATCCTATGATACTGGTTGGTTAAAGGCCAACTATGTTTTACTGGTAATTATGGGTTATAATCTCCTCCAATAGATAGTATACCCCTACATTTTGACCAATCAAATACCGTTTGTCCATCATATCCCCTTTGATATTTAAAACCCTAAAAAGCCCTCTTTCAATTTCGATCATAACCTGTATAGCCAAGACTCAAAAAGATAGAAACGTAGAATCCTGTTAAAATAGATAACTTGTATGTTTTTCGCATTAATACTTAGAGAAAACCCCCAAACGCTACCCTCTGGTAATGAAGCGTATATTGCTATGGAAAATCACCATTCTTAAGAGTATATCATCATAAATCACTGGACTAAATTGGCATTTGCGATAGCCATGTTAACTAGCCAGAGGGTACCTAATCACTATTTCCTAATGAACATGGATAATAAACATAGATCTTATTTCTTTAGTGAAAGCACATTACTGTAACACATATCCACCAATCAGAGGGTATCTCCAATGGATTATCATCACGTTCCATCATTTTCCCAATAATATGACCATTTCGAGGCTCATCCTCCATGTTCAAACGCACCCTGCCCGTCGTGTTCAAGCCCAGCGGCCATGCCCACAGCTTGCGCGCCGAAGTGTCGGCAGAGATCGAAGAACTTTTCGCTCGTCAAGGCCTTGCCGATGAATCGATGAGATGATGGGAACGATGGGAGTTGGTAAACTAACACGGCGAACTGGACAATCACGATTTTGAATAGGTAAATCAACGAACTAAATGGCCAATTTCAATAGCAATGTTAAATTACCAGAGGGTAGGGGTTTTGCCAATGAATCATAGATATGAAATGGAGAAATATTGTGATATCATGGCAAAATGGAGGAACATGATGTTTCTTCTTAAACTGACAATTCATAGTCATAGAGATAGATTATATGGACCAACAATTATGGGTGTATGATGAGCACAATATTAATTTTGTTGGATTGCAACCAACCGTCAACAAAGGATTTATCAAGAATGAATGGGGCAATCATGGTTTGAATCTGGTTGCTGGTGTGGAACCCTTAAGAATGCCTTGGGATCTCAGGACAATTTCAGGGTAAGAATGGAGATCCCAAAAGAATTTCCACATTTATTAAAAGGTGAATATATTGCCTATGGAGTAAGATATATGGTATCCCTTGATCCTATTACGCCGTGGGAAGTAATGTCAACCCCGGATTAATAAACCATGGTTTATTAATTAGGGAGTACTCCTCCAATAGTCATTTCATCTGATACTTGTTTATGGTACCCTACAACCGTTTGGGGTTTATTAATCCAGGCTTGACATTATACCTACCCTCTGGTAAACTGACAGTTTGCGAACTGGAAGCCATGGCTCATAGAAATAGATGATTTACCCAAATCATCCATGGTGATTTTCGATAGTTATGCAAACGTTTACTGAAAAGGCGCCGGAAAAGGCGCCGGCTCATCCAAGCAATCTGTCGGCTCCAACAGACCCAAACTACCCTGAATTTAATGGGATTTTAATGGGATTTCCATGGTTAATCATGGTTAATCATGGTTAATCATGGTTAATAATGATCTGCTTGGTGGTGCAATGTGCCCATCTTGAAAAATATGAAAGACTTCGTCAATGGGTTTCGGATGACATCCCATCCTAATGACATGGAAAATAATCCAGTCATGTTTGAAACCACCAACCAGTAATCTGTCGGCATTCAAAGGGCCATGTTTGGATTGAAGATATCGCTGGTGGATGAACATCCCATAGCCATTTCTACCGCCTTGGTGGGTGAGGTGTAGTAGGCCTTTCCTCCTGTGAGTGGGGTGGTAAGCCAAAACAATACCAAAACAGATACAAATGGGGAATATATTTCCAACACTACGAGGGAATGTAAGCAAACTTTGTCGGAGATTTCACAATTCAAAATGGGTGCCCTGGCAAGTGGAATCATCATCCCAAATACGACTTTAAAAAGTAAACAACCATACTTGAAACCACCAAAGGATATGTCTTAGACATTATATACCCGCGATTCACGACCAAATTATCCTTGATTATATACCCATGGCCCATGAAAAATCATGAAAAATCATGAAAAAAACTATTTTAGATCTATATAAATCCGTATATGGCCTATGGCCAACCCCCAGCCCACCCTCCCCAGCTGCGCTGAAATCTGCTCTCCTACCACGCCCAGCGCTTGAAACAACGCTGCCACGGCCACTAGAGACTTGCCACTGCCCGTGGGAGTATCCAGCACCTGGGATGGGGCGGATGCTGGGGGTGAGGTATCACAAAGGATGGTCAAATGGTTGACAACAAAGGGAAGCTTTAACAACAGATGGTCATTATGTGAATTCACATATGTTGATAATGTTGATAGTGTTGATAGTGATATACGAGAACTCAAGTTTATTTGTACAAGTTACATTACAAATATTAAGAAATCAAATATATAAAAGCAAGGGGAAATGATCAACAAAAAACTTGTGGGGTTGATCCTCCTGCGAAGTTAGTTTCACTTTCAGCAAAAAATGAGTGTATGGTGACATTCCAGAAGAATCGTGAACCTTACTACACTACTTTTGCAAGAAACACCTGGGGTGTGTAATATATATATATATATCATACAAAGAATGGCAATATACAGTATATGTGTAACATATCTCGTCTACACATTGCAATTCCTTCTTCGGTCGGTCGACCCGCTACAGTAGCGGGGATCCAAATCTTGGTTGCATACAATTCCATTTTTGCCCACCATGGTTGAGTACTGCCTCCCCTAGTTGTTGTAGTTTTACAATGTTTCACATGTTGATGCTTTTGCTCAGCTAACTCATGGTCCTTCTTCAAGTTTTGGTGCAGAACATCAGCCTCCAACGCAGGATGGTGCCCCAGTTCGTTAGCTAAGTTACTTAAGTTGGTGAAGAGTTCACGCATGTATTTTACTGGTCGGTTGATGATAAGCATAACTATACTTAATGGTTACCCTCTGCCAATGTATCATGCCTATGAACCATCACCATTCTTAATAGGTAAATGATTTATCAATGGGGCATTTTCTATAGCTATGTTGAAATATCAAAGAGTCATACATACATTTCACTGGGGCATCGCCTTGCCCCCTGGGTAGCGCCAGGGCACAACATGGGCCCCTGAAAAGAGTTCCACGATGGCCTCTTCTTGCGCTGGATAAAGCTGGACACCTTACGAAAGGAGAGACGATGATTTTTTTAGATTGGGATTTTCCATGAAATCAATCATCCATTTTGGATACCCCCCATGACTATGGAAATCCCCAAATATAGCCCACTTCCTATGGGATGGCCGGCCCCTCTCTGAACTCTGGCCTCGTTCCTCCAAGGCTTCCATGAAGCGCACCAGCAGTTCGTCCTCCGCGAGGTTGTTCTCGCCCTGCGACCCGCAGCCAGGAACAATGTGTTGGAACCAAGAACACGAACTATCTAAAAGTCACCAAAATAGAGTTGATAAAGTAAACCGCGGTCAAACAACAGGATGGAAATGATCGTTTCAATTTATTCAGGGAAACCAACATCGAGAACCTGAGAACCACTTAACTGTTCGTCATAGTTTTACTGATATCATGTGGAGGTTTCCAAAGTCATGGGGGTCCGCCAGGTCATCCAAGTCAGCCTAGGTGTTTTGTGCCCAATCTTTCCGCACTATGCGTGATTTTTATCAGGGACATATCCATCCCAGCACACAAAAATCCATGATAAGTTCACATGCAAATCATTGGGATCGGCTGTGCGGGCTGAGCCAGTGAAATGAAAATGACATGCTGAACAGCTCGTGATATGAACGGTGATTAATGGATATTAATGGTGATATTACTGGTGATAGAACATGACTTGCTAGTGAAACGAGACTTCAGAGTCTTCAGAGACAACACGATGCACCCATAAAAGGTCTGTGCAACGGTCGCCAAAAAGATCCACGACAACATCGTTCGATGGAAACCGCCTCCGACTGACTCAAAAACAACACAAGCTCCATTCATCCTGAACCTGATAACCGTGAACAGTTGTATTCCAAGGGAAGAAATGGTAACCATACACTTGGAGGTTTCCTAAAATGTGGGTACCCCCAGTTCTCATCCATTTCATCAGAGCATTTTAGTATTAAAACCCAATTTGGGATCCCTCTCTTTAGGAAACCTCCACTTAGAAACTGAGCGAATACATAGTATATAATATAATCTAATTATATAATGATTATATAATACCATTCACCATTATAACATATATTATATAATTGATAAAACATATATAATAATATACCCATGCAATGTCCGTTCTCCAAGTCATCGGTGTTCACACGACCTGAGGTAAGAAGCGCTGAAGCCACGGCTTTGGTTTTTCCAACACCTGAGGGCCGGGAAGCGCTGGATTCATCTGAGGTAGGCTGCAGAAGGTTTCCTACAATAAGGGTTACCTCAAAATGGTATGTTTATAGTGGAAGATCCTTTTGAACATGGATGATTTTGGGGTACCCCCATTTTAGGAAATCTATATTAACTATATATAAATATATATATATATATGATCATATATATAAATCATCTGATCATGTCTGATCATAGTAAATACCCACCTGTTAGGAAGTTCAAAAAGAAGACAGGGTTTCTATGGGAGCTCCTCCAATTCGGTGGCTTCTCTTCCAGGTCGACTCCGATTTCGGTCAACAGGCTCCGGACGGCCACGGGGCCATGGGGCCAACTGCAAAAGATCAGTAACACCAACAGTTGCCTCCACCACCTAATCTGGCTGACTGTTCTATATCTACCCTCTGGTAAACGTTTACAGTTTGCTATTGAACATGGCCATTTAGTTAAAGTTGATTTACCCATTAACATTGGTGATTTTCCATAGCTTTTTGTATGTTTACCAGAGGGTAGATGTTCCCTATGGATCAAAGATGATCCCTTTGTAACAGCGAACTCTGGAAGTATTGGATCGGAACAAATAGCTTCAGTAATCCAACTACTAGAAACTGGGCTATGACTTATGAAGATAACTATAAGTAAACTATTCCATAATCTGTATATCTACCTATCCTAATCCAACTATCTACGATTTTTGGATTCTCCAAGGTCTAAGAATAATCTACTACTAGTAGATTAGTCATATTACATATATCTTAGACCATAGGTTACTTATGGTTACTTAATAGTAATAATAGATTAATATCAAATACATAGACCAATTAACATATCAATCATATCATTTTCATACTACATGTATTTCATATTCGAATAATCTACTACATATTACATATATATAGTATGACATATATAAAATATTACATACATAATACATAATCAATATAATTGTATATAATCACATACAGTAATCAATATAATAATATATATATAACGTTGATAGATTAATCAAAACTCTTAGACTCGACCGAGGCACTTCCAATTTTGGCACCGCGGCATCCGCATCCGCCGTCACGGGCACCGGCGCCCCAGTGGCGGCCAGGTGACCTATCGCCATGTATCCCCAGTGAGGTACAGCCAACGTTTTAAAGATTATCAACATATTTTTAAAAAATCCATCGGAGAACCGCCGTGAACATTATATCTATATAATTATATATATACACACATATGTATGTATATTATATATATAATTATATGGGAACAATATAACTGACCAATGGATTTAATCAGACGAACCCATGAATGTAACTACTTTCCAGCAACATACGCAATTCTCTTACAGGTGCCACTCCACACACTCCGCACTCAACACTGCTTTCTTTCCACAAAGAGTTTGCTTGTTGCGTTTCAACCCATGCTGCGTGGACCCACGGTTTCAAGTTGGGCCTAAACGAAGCCACCAAATCAGCCAAAATGGTAGTTCAATGGACACTGGATCTTCCAAATTGTTTTTCATGTGATGCAATATGGACGCACCCATTTTGGAAACCGGAATTCCAACCTTCACCAAATACAGAAAACCCTATAATTACTGTAGATCGTAAGCCTGAACATGTTTGACCCGGAAACCGCATTTTTTAATGGATTTTTATTTTCTAAAAGATAATTTCCCTTCTACCGACATCCTGGAACTACACATTCAGTAAATGGAAGCAGAGTGGACATACCCAACTCATTTTTGAGTAACTGCGTGCAGTTTCCTCATGAAATCCACCATTTTGAAACAGAGCCCTTAGGCAGAAACTGCACGGCCTCCAATCTTCCGTCTCTGTAGGCGTTTCAGGGTCAGCAGCAAAACCAAAGAACCAGCGACCCGATGCCTGGACGATGTCAACCGACGAGACAAAAAACCCCACAGCTTATTGATATGAGGGGCTACCATTGGCAATCCCAATTATCATGAATTATCATGAATGATCGCTATTTGGGGGACGCCATTGATTAGGCAAGTGGGTGTTTATCAATTGTGGGTTGACACACGCACACACACATTTCATTTCACCCATAGAGATTGGGATACGACCAGTTGTAAACGTCGGGAATGGGTTTTGAAGGAACATGAAGTACAGTAGGTTGTTAGCTGCAACCAAACATAAACAACAACGAAACGAACAAGCAACCATTCAAATTCATTAGCATCCATCACGACTCATCACAAATCGTTTTACCTAATAATGTTGATGGTATAATCCTTGCTACAGTAACCCACCTCTTTGATGCTTCAGCACCTATTGATCCCAATTTTGTTCGACTATGCTCAATTCATAGCCAATGAAACAAATGGTTCCACCGCGTTCATTGCTTAGTTCCTTTGATTCTTGTATGTATATATGTATATCATTGATTAACAATATTATCAAATAATTATATATATAATATATTATCATTATTCTCATCATCATTATTGTTGTTATATACCATTCATATCCATTAATATTGATATTATTCAACCTGAGTATGGTTCAACAACACCCATTTATGATCCCGCTAGTCCTCCAGCCATTCGCCGACTACGCTACGCCGACGCCGATCGCCTGGCTTCCGATACTCGTCGTCGACTCGGCAGCACGGAAGTTGGACACGGACAGGATGGATGGCGTTCCTGGGAGTTCGCGTCGAACGACGACCAAGGTGTAACTCATACAGTTATGGCCATGGCTACCAGTTATAACTGCGGTTATTTCTATGGGATGAGATACATCCTCACTGATGGGGTGACTTGTTAGGACTTATAACTGATAAATGGCAATAACTGTAGAATGCAGTAGAAATATGGATGAAATATGGAAACATGGATGAAATACGGAAGTTGGAAGCTACATAATATACACAATATGGATGGGAATGTGGATGAAATATGGAAATTTCTTCACGAACGTGGCTGGGAAATCCCCAACAAAATGGACGCTTAAATGGAACTATCATGGGAAACTATGGGACAATGATGGGAAAAACACCGTATATAAATGGTGGGTTGTAGCTGCTGGGAAATATGGATGGACATGTGAGTTTGCATATGAGCCATCTGATGACGAAATAGAAGTAAATAGAATAATTAATGACGATATGTGCCTACGCTTTAAGCATCTTTCAGCCACTTCACGCTTCGAACAACAAACGTATATATACTAACAATTTCATACGTATAGGAAACAGTCCCGCAATGTCCCGCACTACCAAACCTTATGAAAACATACAACACCTTCAAAAATCTGATGGTAATCTTTAAAAACCAAAAAAAACTCCTCGAAGTGTTGCTATAGAAATTGGTACCAACATCTTTGGGGAAACTCTGCAGAAAATTGCTAGATGTCAAATGGGTCCTAGGATGACCATACTATTCCTAATCATCCTGGTTCTCCTGATCCTAACAACAATCATCAATAATCTAATCCACTACAGTACCAAACAGACTTTTAAGTTTTTTTTAGGACGATGAGATGAATACGAACTGAATTTACTGATCTTCATGAGCCTATTTGAACAACAACTTACCAAACGGCACAATGTCTCCACCGGTCGTGTCAACATGGGAAACCCAGCATCTTTGGCCGTCCATCCACCGCATCGCAGATGAAAAGGCACCGTCAAGGCCATGGCGTTCGAAAACGAAAAAATCGTTGGACTTTGCTGGGATATCCTTCGCTAATCTAACGTGGCTGGGAAATCCCAAAGAAAATGGAAGTTTTTATGGACATATCATATCATGAGAAACGATGGGAAAATGATGGGAAAATCACTGTAAATGGTGGGTTTATAGCTGGGAACTTATCCCGTTGCCATGTTTTCTTGTGACATACCCATGTGATTGGAAAGATATCCCATCAACTGGGGAATGTTGGGCCTTCTGGTTGAGAACTGGATCTTATTCCACATTACTCCGATGACATATCCAGGTTCTAAACGTACGAACCATTTCAAACTGCCTCATCCACGGGTCCAACAGACTGGTCAGTCCAGGCTAAACGCCAAAGGGTTGGGGTAGTTGAGGCAAGTTGACAGTAGAGTTTCCGCAACAGGTGAGTGGGTGATAAGATACTCTGTACGTTTTTTGGGGGGTTGTACCTGGGGCCACAGCCTGAATTCGAAATTGGATACCCCAAAACTAAGCTGCGAAGACATCACCATGTTAGCCACAAGCCATGATGCAGGATCTGGTTGGTGGTTACAACAAAAACAAAATTGGAAACCTCCAACCGGGATTGTACAATCCTGATACTGGGAACAGGAAAGCAAAACATGGCAATTTCATGGCAATTTCCAAGAGTGCGAACCATCTTCCAAGATAAAGCAAACCAATTTTTTCGGGGTTTCATGATGTTCCATGTTCAGTCTCAAACCTGTGAGGCTGAAAACTTGACGTCTTCCAAGCACTTGAGATTGCCTGCGCACAATTCACAACAGCAAACATGTACCCAAAATCATACATTTTTAACAGGCAATCATCTGCAAATGGGCCATGTTCAATAGCTATGTACATTTCCAGAAGCTAATTCGCATTCATATCCGCATGTTTGTCAGTTGACGGTTGTGAAATATCCCATTAATCTCCATAGAAATCCTGTATATATAGCCACTAATCTACCATTCACCACATCGGACACCATCGCTGCATCCTGGCCATAAAAAGGGCCCCCGGGCCATTGGGCATGGGCGGTGGGACCCAAGAGCCACCACAGGGTGCCTGGCACGCAGCAATGACCAAGAGCTGGAGGCCCAACCTGTCTCTCTCTCTCTATAAATAAATATATATATATATATCAAATCAAACTAATTAACTGACTAACCAACTATCTATCTATTTACCTATATGTTTTTCTTTCTTTCTATCCATCTATCTGTCTATTAGCTGGCTCTCCATCTCTCTCTAGTTATTTGTTTGTATATATATATAATATATATATAATATATATATATACAACCACACACACAATATGGGTATGGCACAAACATGTCAATGGCCCCACAGATGGCTGGTCATTTTGATGGCAGCCAGACTTTAGCAGTACTAATCTGAAACCTACAAGAATCTACAGTTATGGCCCTCAACAGTTTTAAAGGGGTATGGAATGATATATAATGATATATAACCTTAGTATACTTTAGTTATAGGAGTTATATGTCCATTTATAACTCTTAATGGCCATAGGGCCATAAGTGTACCAAACATGGATTTCTATTCCTAGTGATTCACAGTGTTCCCATCACTGCAATCACAGGGTCTTTGGAACAGTAGAGTGTTTGCAACTGGTGATGTGAGCAAGTACCGAAGCTCTTCGTGGGAATACCCCAGTTGCTGGACTTGCCCCAGCTACACATTTCCTCAGCTGGATGATCATGCAGGTGTCAGGCTTCCGACCCTAACGAAAAACCCACATGAAAAATACCAAACACCCTCTGGTAAACTAACATAACTATGGAAAATCACAATTTTTAATGGGAAATTCCACTATGTTAAATTACCAGAGGGTATTGTACATGCCTGCATGTGCTGGTAGACCCCTGGCACAGCTCCAGCGGGGCCCATCGGCTCCTGGGCGAGTCCGGGAATCGATGTTGCTGGTGTTTTTGGATCTCCTGATATCTCACAGTTATGGCCATTTATCAGTTATAAGTACTAACAAAACCCCATTTATAGAATGTATAATCCCATTTATAACCAGTTATAACTGATAAATGGCCATAACTGCAATTATATCTGAATATGTTCCAGAATAAACATCGAATTGCTGATTGATAATCGATCGCATATTCTGGAACATATTCAGAGATAATATGATATCGTTGAATAATCAGAATATTAATCGATCAATTTCTCCTATGAAAAATTCAGCACAATTCTGAAAAAACATGAGATCTGTTTCGTGGAAGATCTTCTTGAAGAAAACCTTGATAAACATCGAAATCATATAGCTGAAGCGTGCTCTGCAAACCTTGCTGGGACATTTATTACCTGGAGAATCCAGCACTCACCATCGTGTTTTTGGTGCAAGGGACCTACCTCAGCAAAAACATGTTTGCCATCTAGGTTCAGTTTGAAATAGATCTAAAATCATTAAAAACAACCATGTAAAATCACTTAAACTCATATAAAACAGATCTAACTCATGTGACATTGCTGGAATTTCCATTGCCATCGAATCGGCCTCCAAAACGCCCCGGACCCTCCGGATGTCAGCCTGCACCTGGCCGGGCCTCGGTGATTTGAACAGATTGATATTTGACACTGCTAAGTGGTCATATCATCAATACCCTCTGGTAAACATACAACAAAACTATGGAAAATCACATTTTTTTTTTATGGGAAAACTCACTATAAATGGTTATTTTCAATAGCTATGTTAGTTTACCAGAGGGTATATCTAAAATTAATTATATATATATATATATTCATCTATCTATCTGGGTGAAATTTAATAATTCACTAACTTGAATATAAAGAAATAAAATAATATATTTGTATCTGGATAAATTATAATAATCTGAGCTACATAAACTGAACCAGTCATTAGTCTGGGTAAATTATAATATTTCACTAACCTGAAATAAGGCTAATATTGGGATGATTCCCCTTATTAACATGATTCCAGTGAGATCGCAGTGAGGTCGTTTTAATTAATAGAATTTATATATATATATATATAACAATAACAATAATATATAACAGGTTAATAAGGGGAATCATTCCAAAAGGGCCTTAATTTCAGGTTGGTGAATTATTATAATTTGAAAATCGATATTGATAATTTATATAAGATTATCACTTATATTGACAATAGCAAGTGGGAAATGTAGATTGTTTCTAGCAATTGTGTTCAAGTAATAAAGTAGGATCATGATAGTATTATGAAAATGGTATCGTTGGATATTAGATATATTATATTAAGATATACCCTCTGGTAATTTAACATAACTACGGAAAATCACCATTTATAGTGAATTTTCCCATGAAAAAACAGTGATTTTCCATAGTTTTTTGTATGTTTACCAGAGGGTATTTAGAGGATCTTAGATAGCAATGTAGCAATCCTAATGGCAAGAACCATAAATGACCATGGATGGGATTGAAGCCGTCTGCCGTTGTGCTACGTTTATGGCACTATGCTTACCACATTATGTCATAGCTATTACGAGCTATTTGACACCATGATATAGCAAAGTTTATAGCGAATAAAAGGTCCAACGATCTACCTCGTTGTACATCAAAGATTTATGGATGATGGAGGATCAAAAACTTCTTCATGGCTTCATGGCCCATTTTTGTTCCATGATGGACGCCATGGTGGACGAAAACTGCGTCCCCAGTCATGGAACTGGGACGTTTCATGGAACATAACTCAGGTGCAGGAACCCAACACACCCGACAAAACTCCTCCAGGACTGGGATGAGTGTTCATTTACTGTTCATTTCATTTCGTGTCATAGTGCGAGATTCTTCAGTAAACTAACACTATATAGATGGAACACATGGAAAACTGGAGAAAAAAAAACACTACCCTCCGGTTTTTTGAAACATGGCTAGCTGGAAAGTTGTCCCCATAAAAATGCTTGATATCTCTTTCCACCAACAAAAACCTCCATGGCTTGGGACAACCACGGCTTTCCATATCTACCCGGCCTGGTAAACATACAAAAAACTATGGACAATCACCATGTGAAAAATAGGTAAATCAACCATTTCTATGGCCATTGTCAATAGCTATCTTGACATAACCAGAGGGTACCTTCGTTCCACACTTCCAGGATGCAGTTGGTTGGTTGAAGGGATCATTTACAGGAAACCCTTCAGAAATTCGGAACCCCCCCAAAAAAAACAATGGTAAAAACCATGGATTTCGCTTCAGAATTTCCCACCAATCCAGTGATCAGTAGCAACTCGCTGGGCCACCCCACTGCTGCAGCTTCTGCAAGTCTTGATGAAACCTCGCCTGAACCTGGACTGGACCGGTGGTAAATCCTGAAATATCCTGAAGTCACTGGGGGGAACTCCCAAAATTGATGGGTTTTCCGGGTTGCTCCTGATTTTCCTAGCTATGTGGTTCGAACTCCTCAGTTCGTATATGGCTCCTTGGCTCCCGATTTAAGATGGAAAATGGACACACGTAGACGTAGCTCCTGAGCTCCCTCCAAACTCCCGACCACATAGATTAAAAATTGCATTTTCAATAGGGCATGCCACATTTCAATCACACCCATATGAAACATGATCGAACTCTCCCACTTGCAATGGGCTATCAAGCACTCTTGGCCATACAATTCCACTTGGTTTGTCTGAAAACAGGGTGCCTCTCAATCTTATTTTCCGTATTGAAATGTCAACTGGTTTCCAGACTGGCACTATCAGATTCTTGATGATCTAATTTTGCATTAATACATATATATATATGTATGTATGTATATATATATATATTATGCAGTCATATCTCCATTAGAATACTGTACCCAACAATACCATTGTAGTTAAATCTCCATGAGTACACCATCTTGCTGTCTTGTATCCCAACAGATTCCTATGATGTTCTTTATGTTTCATTCCATTCATGGGATATATCCCAACATATACCCTCTGGTAAACATACAAAAAACTATGGAAAATCACCATGTTCAATGGGTAAATACACTATTTCTATGGCCATTTTCAATAGTTATTTTGACATAACCAGAGGGTATTCCAACACAAATCCATGACAATTCAACTTGGCATGAACCTTGGCATGAGCCTTGGGATACCAACATATATCCCTACATTGATCCCAACATATATCCCTACATAAATCCCAACATAAATCCCTAATGTGTTTATATAACCAGAGGGTATCCCTAATGTTTCTATAGGACTTTCCATTCGCCCACCATTCTCCACCGCCGAAACGACGGAACCTCGGAGTGCTCCTTTTGAAGCTCCGCTTGCTTCTTGGCCTGGCGCCATGCGGTGACGACTTGGGATCCCCCATTGTAAGCAACCCCCTTAGAGAAATGTAAACAAAACATATGGATACTTTAACAGTGGACAATATGGATCAATCCCCTTTCACCTCCATTGTAAAGAAAACATATGGATACTCTGAACTGTTGGTGATTTGATGTTGATCTGTACAACATTCTCATGTTAACGAGGTGTTTTTGAGGTCCAAAGGGTACGCCACATCCGCTACGATGCTACCCGGTTTTAAGGGTATGCCACTGTAATCCTAATAAAGTGGGACTTAAGGAAAATGTGTGCACGTTCCCATTCAGACCTCTGAATTTGGTAGAAAACCCAACCATAGGCAACCCCACATCGAGATTTCCTAAGTCATGGGGGTACCCATTTAACATCCAGTCATTAGACCACAACTTAGTATTGAAACAACCATGGTTTTGGTTATCTCCTATTTGAAAAAGCCCCCGCATCCGGCAAATCTGGCATTCAGGCGGGGAAGCCTTCCAACATGGAATCCACATTCCAACATGGATGGTTGAAAGCGACAACACCACAGTGGAACATATCCCACAACACCACAAATCTAACCATCACCAAATTCGTATGATCTATCTAATTCTATGTACATGACAGGACATAACCATAACATAACTTTAGATAAAGACCAAAGTACAGTAACATGCCGTTCTACACTATATATGCACGCACGTGCGTGTATATACATAAATATATATATATATATATGTATATATATATAATATACAATCTATCATGTATATACAATAAATATTGATATCTTACACCAAGCTGAACAGTTCTGCCTTTTACCTTGAGGAAATTTACCCCCAAATCAATTCACGACGCCGCCGGGCGCTCACCATCTCTTCTTGCATCCGCTGCTGCTGATACCTGGAGCCGTTGAGCTGAACCAGAAGAGATACATGTGCTTTTATAATATATATATATATAAACATAAAATAATATAGTAATAATAGTAATAATATAGTAAGAATATAGTCATAATAGTAATGTGCTGATAATATGTGCTTTTAAAATAATATCGTAATAATAGTAATACTATGTAATACTAATATATAATAACATATAATAATAGATAATAACACGGACAATAATCGTAATACTAATAATAACAACAATAATAATAAAATAATCACAAATAATAAAAATAATATGTAATAATAATAAAACCATAACAACAATAATAATATATGTTGGGATATCGATGGAAGTATAGAATATTAAATATGTAAAAGTACATACTATGTATATATCTACAGGTACATCTATGTAATTATTGGTGCAGTGCGTCTAGTGAGGGGAATCATTGTGGAAAATAGTGCTGGAAATAGTTCTGGAAGCAACGGGTATTATGATTACAGTAGTAGACAAATGAGTATGCACTGTAAAAACAACAGCAATCTGGCTAAATGCGCTGAACTTCTTGGAACTTTGCACTTTCCACAAACTATATAGAGTAGGTACATATATCGATAGATGCACCTAATCTCGTGTAATATACATACAACCTATTTACAGTAGTGGCACGTCTATAACAGCCCACGTTTGATCCTTAAAATGTATGGTTCAACCACTGGTAATTAAACATAACTTGTTGGAAACTCCCTCAGAAATTTGGATGATTTGCCCATAACCTGCCCATAACCGGCATTTCTGTGGATTTCCCAGATTTCCCAGCCAGTCAGAGATGATATTTATTGAATCACATGTTTTACCGCTACAATGATCCTCAAGTTTCGCTTGTTTACCTCATGTCCACCCAAACATGGTGCTATTGACCCATCCCAGCATATTGACCCACCCCAGTTGATCACCATCTTGGATCGCAGAAACAGCGGCTAGCATGGCTAGTATTGATCCCCCAATAGCTGGATGGTTTAGGACCAAAAAATTACGGGGCCATAGGTACCACATTGTTTGTATGCAAAGTGGCCCAGAGTTCTTTGGTAAACACCCATTCACTCTAGATCTCTCCAGAAATCCAATATTTAGTGTGGTTGTGAACAAACAGAAACCGCTTTCAAACTACAAGCACCACATTGCACTAATGAACTTTCCAGTGTTGGTTCTATAAAGTTGTACACATTGTACATATTGTTTGTACATCCCAATTGAAAATCACACCCCCGTTTTCTATGATTGGGGATTTTCTTAGTAACACTCAACAATCTGGGTAAATTATAATATTTCGCTAACCTGAATTGTTGGGCCATGAATGGGGATGATTTCCCTATTAAAAGCCATGATTCCAGGGTTCGGAAGAACCCTAAGGTCGTTATAATTCACCCAGAACAATAGTTGAAAATCACACCCCATTTTCTATGACTGGGGATTAATCCCTGTTAATCCCTATTAATCCCCATTAATAGGTAACACTCAACAATGGAAAAATATCATTCATGTTCCAAACCACCAACCAGTTCTCCATGGAATAACATACTCAATTTTAGCTGGTTAAATCCAATTTCTGGCAAGCTATGCCCCTATTTTCTCCAGTGGTTGATGTACCCTCTGGTTATGTCAAAATAGCTATTGAAAATGGCCCAGTCGAGATAGTTGATGACTACCCCTTAAAAATGGTAACTTTCCATAGTTTTTTGTCTGTTTACCACAGTTATGGCCATTTGTCAGTTATAAGTACTTATAACCCCATTTATAGAATGTATAATCCCATTTATAACCAGTTATAACTGGTAAATGGCCATAACTGCAGGGGGTATGTTGATGTTGTCCCAATGGAACATCCGCCGATGAATTCGAGGCACTCCATGGTGAGCTGCATCGCTTGCTGTTCCAAGGCAGCCTATCATGGGATCCCGACTTGTTCTTGTGCCAAAAACACACACATATAATCATGTATATATATATATATATTAATGGACTAATGAGTATGAATAGGGATTTACCTAATGGAAAATAATCCATATCAATCCATTAATAGGGGTTTACTAATGGAATATAAGTATGGAATGCATCCCTATTAGTGGATTGGTATGGATTGATGACCAATATGGCTTTACAATTCCAGTTTTGACCATGGCACATGTGTACCTTTCAAATTTCAGCTATACTATAGATAGAACCGATGGCATAGAGCTAGAAAATATGATATAGATGAGATAGTCTATGGTATAGATATAGCTATGGCTTCTATGCACAGAACGATCAAACAGATTTACCATAGCTATGGCTATATACAGTCTGACTGCATTCACTATAGCAATAACTACCATAAAAGTGCATATTAAGTATAAACACGCTTGGATATGTTGGTTTATAAACTCTACAGTTACTACTGCACCAGAAACCCTAGTGAAATACAGGTTCCAAACAAACTTAGCTACGATTTGTTGCGGTCAAGTTGCATTGGATTGTTGTCCCATAAGTTCGGGGATTGTCGGAATGGTCATCGCCCCATATTCACAGAGACTAATAATACCCTATTAGAAAGAGTCTGGTTCATGATGGTGGGATGACCATACCCAACTTGGAATCCTTGCAACCTCTTACTGTGAAACTAATTAAAGCTATACTTAAGCATTAAATTAGTTTTCCCAAACTTACCATCAACTATACTGAACCAGTCATTAGTTATTCTTTTACTGGCCAGAACTCCCAACTTGATCACACATCGTGGGGTCTTGCCGCATTGCCAGGCCTTCTGCTGATGGTACTGCTGGTTCAGCTGCAACAATTGCTGATTGTACTGCTGAGTCAAGGCCATTTCCTGTCATCGATCTGGGAGTGGAGCCACGAGAAAACAACATGGGAGATACCCTCTGGTAAGTTAACGTCTCTATTGTCTTTATTGAAAATGGCCATTTATAGTTGATTTTCCCGTTAAACATAATGATTTTCCATAGCTATGTTAGTTTACCAGAGGGTAATCCCTTCCCCCTAATATTAGACACCCCCCAGAAACCTTGATTTACGGACCATAGAAGGGGGCGTTTAATATTAGGGGGATGGGATTGCAACCAAAGATGATTGAACATAATGGTTTATAACCAAGAATATTTTGGGTATATATTGGGACTATAATGGGGATCTGGTGGTCGTTGATAAAATCACATCGAACGAAACCTCCATGGCTAGGCCACGGGGACTGTTCATTGCCAGGTTTGATTAGGGTACATTGGAGATATTGGCGGGAAACAAGGCCATTGGAATTTCTGGGACTAATTTATGGTCGTCCGCTTTTGGCAAACAGAGAGAAACCTGCCATGAAGAATGAAACTGTTCACCGGCCATACTGTTGAGTGAGGGATACACTACCTCTTCGAAAAGCTGTGCTTTTTGAACTCCTGCAGCTTCTCGTCGGAAGCCCATTTTGAACTGACATCATCTCAAAGTAGAGTGGTTTGTGTTCTGAAGCGATCTCAGTCTAATAGTGTTCAGTGTTCACCAGGGATCATCATCCTATCTGGAGAGTCACACAAAAATACTTACTGGTGCTTAGTAGGGAATGAGGGAATGATCCACAATCACTAGTAATCATCCCATTCCCCCATTCCCATCCATTCCCTACTAAGCACCAGTAAGAATAACCTCATCAACCAGCTCAATCTCATCCCAACTCTGGCAAACACCCAGATTTCTCCCGAGGAGTGTGATACCAAACAATGACCATATCAATCTGAGAAAAAATGATGCTATGCTGCTAGATTTTTTAGGTGCCCACGTTTGTCTGAAAAGGGGCTGCCCCATGTTGCCCCTAAATGCACTAGTTTATCTTCATTTTCCACATAAACATTGCATTTTTGGGTAGATCACTTTGTTGGCTATAGGCTATAGGCTATATCTCCCGTTGCATTTCGTTCTGTCCTGTTAAAATTATATCCCCCCATTTCTACTGGTTCTACACCCACATTGTTACGGTCAATCCCCATCTACAATCCCATGAAATCCCCCACTAGATCTCCCTACTGGGGTCCTAGGGTCCATTGCTGCTCCATTTGGGGTTGTCTGAATGAAAATGGTGATATGGTGGTTTCGCAGCAGCGGCACAGTCCAGGTTTTTGCCCAACTGATGGCCACGGGCCACGACGTGGTAACTTGCCGGCGCAGACCGCGCGGTCGCAGCCAGCAGTCTTTTGGCGGATCCAAGGGGGGTCGTGATCCAACGGAGGGCGACGTTACCGTGCCGAACTATGGCATCTCTTTGGACGTTACCATGTACATTTCTCTGTATCCTCCTTCAAGCGAATATAGATGTGGTATTTACCCATGAAAGTAGATCATTTTCCGAACGGCTTTCCCCCATGGGTTTTCCACATCTGTGTCAGATTACCTTAGGGTACTACTTTGTTGTATCAATGTGAATCATGGTGTCTATCTGCATCACCTCCTAGGGGATTAGCATGTTTAATGATCATTGGGGTTCACTCACCCTATTTGTGATGCAACCACCAACCAGTATTTCACATTGTTTTTGTTTCATATCCCTAACTCTCGATGGGCTCTGTGAGCGAGGGTTTGGGCTCTGTGAGCGAGGGTTTGGTACCAATTACTGTGCCAGCGAGGGTCCAGGTACCTCAAGGAAAAATCACCGAGGGTCCCGAGGGACCAGGGCTAGCCAGATCAGATCTTCAGCCAATGAATAATTGTTACAACCAATCATTATTTGACAGATTAATAAAACATTGTGAAATTATCTGGCCTCACCATGGCTATAGTTACAGGAATCAGTTATCCCGTTGTAATATGTTTTCATTCTATATCCCACCAGCGCTCCGACCATTGCAATGGTTTTTTTCTCTACAGCTCTTTGGTGCTTGGCTCCATGGAATGCCTGGCAAGCAAGGAGGACCGACTCAGGGAAGGGGGGTTGACATTTCCAATCTGCAATGCGCATCATATGCCACATGACCATGAAATGAATGATATCCTATAAAACCTTGTTGCTCAAGGAGGTGTGAGTGTAGGTGTGACGTCCCATAAGGGGGCATAGGTGTGGAAGCCATGGGTAGCCCAAGTGTGGGCGCTGTGATGAGCGCCTTAGCGGCCAATTTGTCACTGATTGTGGAAAGTTACAATATGTTTTTTATTCTGAGCAAAAGCAATAGATTCAACTAGCGATCAATCCTGGTGCCATCAAGTTGTCACAACCGTCCATCAATGAGTTTTCCCACATGTGCCTCAGCCCAGGCGCCATCAAGTTGTCACTGCCAAGCAGTGCTTTCTTGCACTGCGCGCAGTCACCTCCGCCGAACAACACCATGTTCAGAGATGTCAACCCGGTGAGGGTTGGGATGCCTACCATGGAAGCGTACCTGCCCTTGGTCCTGAGACTCTTTGAGTTGAGCCCGGAGGGAATCTTGTCACCAAACAATAAGATCATTCCTGGCACCCTGTGGTCATCAGAAATTACAATGGATAAATGGATTACGGATTTGATTGCCAAAACCAAAATGCAATTGGATATTATACCTTCATCCAAGTTAGCCACAATATAGTATATATACTAAACCCTCGCTAACAAAACCCAAACCCTGATTCACAGAGCCCACTGATAACAATTAATAGCGGAATAAAAACAATTCATTTCTATACGGTGGGTGTCCGTTGTCATGAGGAGAATATACCTCGAACTTTCTGACCCGGGTGTTCCTGGAGATGGATGAAGAGGCCAAGAACAATTTGAGCCAGGCCAGGTACACCAAGGACCGAATTACATGGGCAGATGGTGAGCCTTGGGATAAATATTAATCAGGTGTAGGGTTGGGGTTTTGATCTTTGGCCTTCCAACAAGATGTTTATGAAAAAATCACCCATTTCCCACCTGTTAAAACCATTGAACCCTGTTTGGGCTGAACCATGGAAGCGTTTATTCCCACAAAGGAGAGTTACTGCCTCTACAGTTTGCTTTCCTACTCACGGCGATACTGGAGACGCTCACTGAAGAGATCACATCTCAGCGGAGTGCCTTGAAAATAAATGTGATTTACCATGGTGGTTTCCTATAGTTGAAATACAGAGCTATAGATAGAATCATGTCATCCGTAAAGGGCACATATTCATGTACTATTGGTGATGGTCCGCACTTCAAATATAATATATTACCCCTTAGTTTCTGAAGCTGCTGAATTGAGGTGGCTGCCCAGCTGCAAGCGGTGATGAAGCCCAACATGCGCAGAGCCCGGCCCACCTGCAAGAAGGTCGCCAAGAAATCTCCACCTCAGAATCCGGACGCAGCGGTTTGGGAGGTGTCTGATGGTGAGATGACGACTACTAGTTGGGGCCCCAACAGGACAAAATATAAACCATATATGTGCCATGCATTGTGCCTCTCCATGTCCATGCCTGGTAACAACCTACTTACTAGTTACAGGGGAGCTAGCCTAAGGTGAAGCCAACGATGAGATACATGTTCAAGATCATGGTGATCACATGGACTTGCATGAGCCTCCAATGTTGGAGGGACCAGCAGCAGACGAGCCAGTTTGCCCGGGTGCAGGGGGGAATGAACATGCACATGTTTACCTGGGGGATCAGAATCCTTTGGCGGGTGAACCCAGCCCTGTACCGACTCAGATGGACATCTCTGAAGTTGAAGTGATCCCGGATTCTCCTACAGGAGCCTGCTACTGTCACATGTTGGAAATGCCCGATAGGCAACCGGAATATGAAGAAGATTGGGATGTTTGTCACCACTGCCAAAATGCCCGTCACCCTGTGGATGATGTTTCAACAGATGTTGATGTAGAGCTGGGAGAGACCACCATGGTTGAAGCCCCACAAGGTGTGCATGAAGACATGGTTGATAAGACCCCACCCCGAACATTTCGCCGTCTTCGGCCTTTGCCTATGGTTGATGACTTGTTCATGGTGGGCGACCCTGGACAATGCGCATCTAATGCCCATGATGAACCGGACGAACCTCATGTTTCCACAGTTTCTTGGTTCAAAGGAAGATCACTATGTAGAGAGCGACTTTAATTAATGAATAATACAATGAAAATGATAGGTAACCCCTGGGATACACATCTATTCATCTGCATGCCCTCGACTTTCAGGCTGAATATGTGGTGATCGATGACTGCGACCCTGATGGCCTCGAGACCGCTGAGCCTCTGGCTTCAGACTCGCAATGTTGCGCTGCAGAGGTGCCATTGATCCTTTCCGACGGGGATGGATAGGGTGCATGATTAAACGTGTTTCTGGCAGCAGGCCATTGTCGATCATTTGCATAGTAGTTTCATACCGTTTTGATGTGTTTAAGAAAAAAACATGGGGTTTCGGGTTCCTATACTTCTCTTTTGCAAAGCTGCAGGAGGAATATCTTGAAGATGCTATGGATATTGATCACCGTTTCCCAACGCCAAGGACTGAAGGACTAGTAAATTGGGATGGCTATCATATGTTTTTGGCACATGGCCGTGGGTCAATAAAATCCTCTAAATAATGCGATTATGCAATGTCATATTTCTGGAATGGAAAGTCATCTTCAAGCTGCACGCAGATCCCATTTAATCACATTTAGATAAACCGAAGGGTCCACAAAACATTCATCAAACCCAACTTTCTTGCAGGACAGCTACCTTGCGCCTGCTGCAGAGTCACATGCTGCTCCCCGTGCGAAGGACTAGTATTTTCTCTCCGATGCTGTCTAGGGCTATAATGTATAAATAAGCGATATATATTCCATAGGTACACACGGGAATCATGGGTGCCCCCACCAAAGATGATCCATTTGGAGAGTTTGATATGCCTTATTTTCTCACCATGTGCAGTTGTCATAATTGGTGTTCATTTTGGTGACTAACAAAGAGAACTCCATGGAGAATGTCAAGTACATGATCAGTATAAAAACAATCAACCGTTTGCAACACTCTGTGATGCTAGCGAAGGACACAGATCCTCCACTCCTGGCGGGACAAGAGCTTTGCGCCTCTGACTTCAAGGACTGAACGCTATGGTGTGATATGTTTGCTATACATAAAACATAATAATCGTTGAATTTAGTAAGTCCCAAATAGAATGAAATATATAAAGCATAGCATCCAGCTCCATGGACATCCATGACCCTGGCAGGAAGGATCTGGTCCACCCTTTGCTGGGCCAGAGCCTTGCAGTTCTGACTTCAAGGACTCTACATGGGATGAATTATGAAATAATGGGCTATACATTAGACAAAGGTCAAAGGCGTTTTTTGACAGGGGTGTCGTGATGATTTGATCGGTTTGATTATTCCATTGTAATCACCTTCACACCTGTTTCCGATCCAAATAGCTTGGCGTCCCCACCATCTATCACGCGGTTCACTTTTTCACTGATGTTGGATACCTGGCATGCAGGATCCGGGAAAATATCCTCTAGCTGATGCACCTGACTACATGACCGAGCTTCAGAATCAGGTGAAGGACATGGATCCGCCAGAGTTTTCAAAGCAGGGGGAACATGCTGGTAAGACACGGGGTCGTAAAGCAAAGGCCAAAGCAGCACCCAAAACGAAAGGCAGAGCCAATCGTGCACCAAAGAGCAAAGCCACAAAGGCAGCAAAGTCTACCAGGTCCAGGACTGCAAAGCAAAGTGTAAGAGCCAAGGCAGCAGCCAAGCCAAAAGCCAAGCCACCACCCAAACCCAAAGCGGCCAACAAGGCCAGAGCTGCAAGTGGATCCGCAGGACACTCAGCAGTCGTTCCTGCTGATCCTTTCCCTGCACCGGATGATGTCATGGAGCCCAAGGCAGCCTGCAAGAAACCTAGGACTCGAAAAACCTTGCCTGATGACAACAAAGACAGGATCCCGCCCTCCCACATCACGCACAACCACGTGTACTCGAGCGCGTATCGGAAGTCCCTGTCACTGTGCCCTGGGGACAAAGCACTTGCCCGAAAGCAAGGTGCTGCAGCTGTTGACTATTTTAAGATTCACGGGGCTGTCAATGGGCTTTGCGGCAGTTTTCGCTCAGCACCCAGAAGCAGCACAAAGAGTGCGGACAGCGGTGTTTAGTTTAGATTCCAAGCATTGAGGACTTACCATTGTGTCTCATTTGTGGGCTCGTGCTTTTTTAAAACCGCTACCACGTGTAGAAATCAACACTAGTCATCCTTTCATTTTGGTAGGTCATGACAAACATGAGTATCTAGTAGCTGTTTGTGCTGGCCCGGTGAGACACTTGTGGTCGCGATGCCTACTTCAATTATCGAAACTTGCGCTCGCGAAGGGCGAGCTTGGCAGGAGTCGCATTGGGAGCATGCTGTGATTCCAAAAACGAAGGCAGAGTAGCTAGTTGTTCATTGTTCCCATCACCCTAATATTGAACACCCCCTGTAGATATGGGACCGAAATATATGTAAATAATTTGTAAATCGCCTGTACTGTACCAAAACCATTGTTTCTTGGGGGGTGTTTAATAGATAGGGAAAGGGATTAGTTTGAGTCTACTGCCATCAATCCTGATCAGTTGGTGGCTGCGGTGCCTGGAAGATGTAGTCCACTTGTAGCTGTGGTTGTGTCCAGCCTCAGCCGTGTGTGGTTCGGCGTTGTGGTGTTGTGGCGTTCTCCAGTCTACCAATGCCACCGGCAAAGAGGAGGCAACTTGAATTAATATTATCTACATTGGTGAAAACCAAGAGTCATGTTAAAAATCCAATGATCCAAACATTGCCATATCACTAAGGTATCTTATTATATGCTAAAAAAATCAATCGGTGGTTAAAATTATCCAAATATTGCCATATCATCTTTAAAAATTCAGCTATCCGAACATTGCCATATCACAATTAAAAATCAAGTTATCCAAACATTGCCATATTACTAAGGTATCTTATATGCTTAAAAATTCAATCGTCCGAACATTGCCATATCACCATGTATTTAATGGGTGGTTAAAAATCCAGTTATCCAAACATTGCCATATCATCTTTGAAAATTCAGCTATCCGAACATTACCATATCATAATTAAAAACCAAGTTATCCAAACATTGCCATATCACTAAGGTATCTTATATGCTTAAAAATCCAATGATCCAAACATTGCCATATCACTAAGGTATAAAAATCCAGTTATCCGAACATTGCAATATCACTAAGGCATCTTATGGATGGTGAAGATGAAGATCGAGCCACAGTGGTCATTCCCCGTCGAATCCCTCGTGGACCTGTGCATGTGACAGGAGTGCCATTTCGCCTTTGGTGTGTCATGAGCCTCCTTGCTCAGGCAGTGGGTGTTATATAATTTAAATCAACTCGATCAAGGATTTTCATCCTTTAAAGATTCCTGTCCTTGAAAATAAAGCCCCAAACTGTTTTCATGACCCATCATGTTTGTATCTATTTCGGGGGGTCACGAGCCATCTAGTTTGAAGCTAGGTGTATTTTGGAACCAACATCTTTTATAAATCATGGTTTGAACTGTTTTGAAAAATCTTTATATCGGGTTTGTTAATCTGGGGTTGGTATGATATTGTTCGGGTATTCCCTGTAGGGATTTGTGCACACACCTGGCAAGTACGCACTGGTGGATGTTTTTGCTGGGAAAGCCAATCTCAGCAAAGCATTTGCTGAGCATGGGCATGGTGTTTGCACATTGGACTTCGAACGGGATGAAGCCGATGTTCTTTGTCTAACTTAGTCATGGAAACAAGTTTTGCATATAACTCGCAATTTGAACCTATTTGATTTGATCCTATGTGTACGTCTGTTTGATCGAAAGAACAAACAAGGAAAACCACCTTTGTGGCCCAAGGATATTCTCAGTCCTGGAGGCTTTTGTCGACATCTACTTGCTATCATGCAAGTATGTGCCACTGGACTTGTGACATTTGGCATTCCTTGTTCTACATGGGTGACAATAAACCGTACCTTTGATTGCATCGAGCTGGGTTTAATGTTTTTGCATGGTGCCAATCCGAATAAGAATTGTCGCTTATGATAAATTGACTTTCAACCTATCACCTTCGCCCATTTAGAGATTTCCTAAAATAGTGGTATCCACAAATCATCCATTTTCATAAGCTAAACCAATCATTTTGGGGTACCCTCATTTCAGGAAACCCATATATATATGTAATTGTTTTCATCCAAAGCATTGCTACATCCATGTGGAACAAGGAAAGATGTCCTTGAGGTGAAAGCCTTTCTTGTGCAACCATACCAACAATTTACCCAGGCCCATGTATCATCTTCCCCCCTGTTGCTAAGGTGGAACAAGCCGTAGGTCACGTGAAGAACCTCTCGGAACGACCCTTAATTGCAACACATGTCTTACACGTTGACACGTTGAGTGTCAATTTAGGGGATCAAACTAAGTGATGTTGGCTTCTCCAAGATTGACCCTGTAGCATGTTGAACCTGCTCCGAAGTCAAAGCCAGAGCCACCCGGCCAAGGAATTCGAAGGCCACTGGACTTGCCAACACCTTGGTGAGCAGAGATGCTTGGTTTGAAACTGTTCGGGGGGTTCACGCCATAGAACCTTGCATTGGGCAATAATGTGAGTCAATGGGAGCCATGGCTCATATAAACAATGCCACACAATCACTATTTAGGGAAGATCCTGTCAGAAACCTATGGTTTTCATTATGTCTATTGAATTGCCTTAACCTTTGGGTGGAAAAAGTTCACGACTTGAGTTGAGCAGTGCTCAATGATTTCATGTTTGACTTGCAACTAAGTGCGCGCTGTTGATCTATGCCGTCATCCACCAGGGCGCTTTCTTTATGATCGAAAATCCAATGACTTCTTTGGTTGGAATCTTAATACATTGCCGAGCTAGCTGTGTACAAAAATCAAATATGATGGATCGAATTCAATTACTCAATTACCTGTGGTGGTTTGTACCTTGTTGGTGCTGAGTTACCATGGCATCCCCGACTGGCTACCCTCTTTGGACACCTGAACATCTTCGACAGCTTTACTTGGCTGGGTGAATTTGGATCTTCCCGAACGGCTACACCCAAGCCAATTCGTCTCTGGAGTAATTCCAATTTCATTCATGGGCTGCAAAGGACTGCTTTCAATTGTAGAATCCATTGCATGGGTGTACGTCAATGACCATTGGGGAAATATCGACATGTGACATATTGATTTTTTTACCCCAGGCCTGGTTCTTTGACTGGGGCTGCCGCAGGAGACTCCGACGCCGAAGGTATCGCAGGCGGAATGGCCTAGTGAGCCATTACTATGACCGGGCTGGACGCCGCCGCTTCAAGGGGTTGGCCAAGTTGAAAAAATCCCAGGTCTACCCCATTCGCTTTGCACGAGCTGTAACTCAGCCTACGTCTTTGGGACCCCCTGAAGTCACCAAAACAAAACATGCTTGTTTCTCCAACATTGTTGAAGATGATGGTTGGAATAATCCAATTATAGAACATACATGGGTCTTTCTCAAAATGATCGATATATACTTAAAAATAACTAAAATGAGTTTAACTTCGAAGAACGTACCCATTTCGAGAAAGACCATTTATATTATTGTCCTAGGTGTCCTAACTGGGTGAGACCGTTTTGTGGGTTCTTGGGTTCTCACTACAAGGTGGCCATAAGTGGATCAAATGCTGTATCATTGTGGAAACCCATGATGACCATCCATTCTATACGAGGAATATCCATAAATCAAGGGATAAGCACATTCGACCATAATCCACTAATATGGGTAAAATCAATCATCAATTATGATGATACATCATAATATGTGGTCTTACCCTATGGGCTCCCTTGCAAAAAAATAAACTGAAGTTTCAAGTTTGGAACATTATCTTACTCAGTGGGCGTCCTTACTTTCCCTGCGTTCATATAGTTACATTATGTTTTCCATCGATATGGTATACGATATGAAAAATGGCTTCATCGCCTGCAAACTCATGATATACCGAGGTCCGTGATGCCTGGTCTCCTCTACATAACACCACCGTGGCTCCCCGACCAGTTACACTTGCATTGGTGGACCACTCACAGGATGTTTGGGCCGATGCCAACATGGAGCCAGTGCTGTGCTGGTTGGAAGATACTTTAAAGAACCGACGATGTGCAATCCCGTCGCCGTGAAATTACACATGGTACCATACCTAATTACAGGTGCCTTACCCCATATTTCTAAATGTGGGAAGCTGGCTGTGTGCACTTGGTGCAAGTGGAGAAAAAATTGTATAACGAGCATATGCTGTGGGGATGTGGATCAAATAAAATGCAACAACAGCCCAATACCGTGGATCTCTAAATGCCAAATATTGTTTGGGGACAGATACTCAATACATTTCAAGTATGGCACTTTATAAATGGGTTACATGTCAAGTTGTTTCGGGAACTTTACAAATGAAGCAGTCACCCCATGATAATCAGGCATAAACCAACAATGGTATCCAAGCCTTGTTCGTGAACCAGGAGCCCATCTTGAGGCAATTTACCTGGCAGGTGATTCTCAAATGACATGTTTGATTGGGGCACTTCGAGAACATCAGATAATGTTGGTCACTATCTGACGCTATCTGGCGGATACAATGTTCAACCGTTTTCAAGAAAGGTCGCATGATTGAAAAAATATCTTTTGTTTCCGCGATCTAGATGCTTTTTGGGGGTGGGGTGCGCGTGGGATAGCGTCGGATATCGCGATTTATATTTTGGGGTTGGGGGTGGGGGGCGTGTGGGATAGCGTCGGATATCGATTAATATTTTGGGATCGGGGAGGGCGCGTCAGATAGCGTCGGTTTGGTCCCTCGCGGGCCCTCAAACGAATTCATTCACGAGGGACCCACCGTCAGATAGCGTCGGATAGCTTTTTGGTAAAAAAAATATTTTATCCGCCGTCAGACAGCGTCAGATAATTTTTGTTGATAAAAACATACCAAAATCCACCGTCAGATAACGTCAGCTAACATTTGGGGATAAACATATGCCATGGTGACCTAATCCCTCAGTCCCTAGCCGCATCACTTTGCTCGACTCTCTGGGGGGGTTCACCATGGTGAAGCCTGTGGATACAAGGATGGAGGACAGGATGCACATTCACAACTGTCAGTGTGTTCCATTTGGTTTCCCATTTCAAAATATTTTTTGGATTCGGGGTGGTTGTTCATGTTGTTCCCAGGACGTATCCGGGGTTAGATTTAGCCCGTGCGGTATGGCAACAAAGAAAGCCTTCTTTGACAAGTACCCTGGGGCGAATGAGGCAGGTTTAATTATACAAATGGTTTGCAAAAATGTTGCCACCAAATGAAAAATAATTTTATGGCTACTCCGGCGAGGCGTTCAGAACGCCACCGCCCACCCGTTCGATGGCATCACCGGCTTTCAGCCCAGTGGAGGACTGTTGGAGCTCATGGCCAACCCATCAAATTATTTGTGTTATATGGGTTATAACAGTATCTGTTCCTTATATTAAGGGAATTAAGTGGTGCTACATATATGACACAAATTGTTGAATAGCCTGCAGGAAGATTCCCAGGCGACAACGGTCCCATGTTCTCCCAGGCATGGCTTTTCCATTCTTCGATACCAGAAATGTTTTGAACCTGAGCCACAACCCCGTCTTGATAGCCTATTGTTTTTATTTGGGGTGCAGGTGTCAGATATTATGTGGCCGAAAAACTTGGACTTCTCGCCCCATGATGACCCTGGGATGAAGCTGACCGAGCGTCTTGTCATCATATACAATACTTATTGACTATTGACCTTATTTGTGTATAACATTGTCCAAAATAAATCAAACACACACTCTCATGTTACTTTTGCCTAGGTCGGTGTCCCCCATCAGTGCCGAGCCAACTCCCAGCACTGCATCCCCTGCTGCTTCACCTAGCCCTGCCAAGAAAGCAAGCCCTGTCGCCCACCCTGTCGCCCACCCTGTCCCGCCAAAAGCTTGTGCAGACACCCAGCCCGTGATGCCCACAGCCAACAAAAAAGCAAAAAGCACAGCAGCCCCGCCAATGCCACCTAGCATGGTGCCAATGGTGCCACCTGTCATGAAGAAAGCCAAGACCGAGGTAATCCACAGCAAAGCATGCGCAGTGAAGGGTGCGGTCATGGGGAGACCTCCAGCCACACCTCAAACCAAGGCTCCAGGATGCCTTACCCCGCCCATGCCTCCAGCTGTAGCAGTGGCACCGCCACCACCAAAACCAGCAGCAGCAGCAGCAGTTCAGCGAGCCTATGTGGCGACTCCTGCAGCAATCCCAAAAACTGGTGTGAAGATGGAAGTCAAGCCAACACAGAATGCAGCAGCAGCGTTGAGAAGACAAAAACCCCGACCAACCACAAAGGTGGAGTTGGCTGAAGAATCTACTGTGCCTCCCAAAGCGCCCAGCACGGTGATTTCAGCCGAAACTCCTGCACAGCCCAAAGTTGCCTCTTTGTGTAGACATGAGACAAAAGCGACGCCCCCGACACCTCACACACCTGTTGCCCCGAGCCCTGCCACTGCCCGTCCCGAGCCCCTGGCAAAGGCTGCCATGCCTGCACCTCCAGTGACCAGCCCAGCACAGGAGAAAGAGGTAGAGGATGAAGCTCAGAGGGAAGAACGAATTCGAAACTGGGTCCAAAAAATGGACGACCTTGAGGTCAAACAGAAGATCGATAAGATCAAGAACGACCCTGTCTTTGCCCAGTTTGAACAATATCTCCGTAAGGAGATTTTCGCCCTAGAGGATGATGAAGAACTTCCTGAGTTTGGAACTTCTGATGAAGATGAGGAGCTGGTGTCTTTTATGCTATGGTCAGAAAATGAGGCCTTGAAGCCCAGCCCTGACACAGCTTTGCCTGATCCCAATCCCAGGGAAACTGCAGCACTTGCCGTGGCAGATCCCAGAGCAGCTACCGCAGCACTTGCAGTGGCAGATCCCAAAGCAGCCCCAATGCCCAATCCCAAGCGTGTGTCTTTTGCAGAGGAAGTCACAGTATACTCTGCTCCTTTGAAGCCTCCAGCAATGCATTCACCTCCCCCGGTGTCCCCACCTGTCCCAGAGGCAACCAGCCCACCGACACCGCCGCAGAGTTTGGGGGCTACCGCAGCAGCAGCGTTGACACCACCTACAGCGCCAGCAGCAGCACTCGCACCAGCAGCTCCACCAACACCACCAACTCCCACACCGACAGCACCTGCCACCAAATCACCACCTTCACTGCCTACCCCTGCACCTCCAGCAACACCTGCCTCCACCAGCACAGTTCACACAACTTCCATGGTACCAGCTGGAACGCTCGCGGGTCAGATTCAAGTCCATGCCCCTGTTTCTCAGTGGCAATGTTTTTGATCAAGTTCAAACTATAAGTATTCCAAATTCCAAATATGTATATTCCAACATGCACGGAAAATTTCAACCAATGTTTGGAGATCACCCATTCAGACATAAAAACATATTATATGTGTCCCATTGCTTCTGAGGAAAGTGTGGAGGTAACCTTTGGAAGTTACAAGGAACGTCAAGCCCACTACGCTCAAATGAAAAGGCCTGGTCATTTTTTTTGGATAGCCCTATCCCCATGTCGTAAGGCATGAATGCCGTACATAAATTTTGAACACACATATTTGATCGCATTCGCCTTCTATACGGTTCCTTGTTTGGGTATTGCTTGGAACATCAGGCAATTGGAGGCGAGCGATAGCTTCGACATACCCAATGAGATCGTGGAGTCATGGCACCAGGCAATCAAGACCCGCTCCCGTGCGGGAAAAAATGCTGTTTTTCTAGCCTTTCTCCGGGCAGGAAAGGACTGGTCTAAGTTACTTGGTTGAACCAAGATGGGAAATGGTTTAGGTGACAGTCATCAGAAAATTAATACCATCATTTCTAATTGACCTATAACGCAAAATCAAGATAAACATTAAATGCCTTAGTTGCAGCCCACATTGACACCGAGGCTGTCCCTGAAATGCTCAAGGACCCGCACAGATCGCAGCATTGGACGCACAAAGTATGGACTCAACCTCAGGTGGTGGGAAAACATGACACACCTTAAGATTGTAGGAATGTTAGTGCCGTATGCATATGGCATCACAACGCAATGGGGATATTCCTGAATCATAGGAGTTTGACAAATCTCATGTTTGGGGCACATATACTGGTTTGCCTAGGATGGAAAACGAGGGCACAGTTGCTTGCTATGCATGGCGATGCATCGATCGTGGAGAAAATCATCGATCAAAAAACCCGGAACCAGGAGTTCAAAGAACACCCAGACGCGCCAGGTGACATCAATGCTATGATGTTTTACGTCTTGGTTGACTTGGAGTCAGTTGCCGAAGATGAACACGAAGATCGGGTATCTATGGAAGTTGGTGGGGAAACCCATGGAGAGCAGGCGCCTCACTTTATTGACCCCATTGTGGAAAATAGTTCGGCCAACCTTGCTGAACACCATGCTATGGTTATATAATACGAGCATCCCCATTTAGAAAAAAAAAATGTTCTATATAGTGACCCCTGGTTGGTAAGTAGCTGTGTTTCAGGAGGAGTCGTTTTGGGATACTGTCATGCTATAGCATGGCAGTATCCCAAAAACGGTTTGCAAAACATATTGACAATCATATGCACCATTTTGGGTAAGCATAAACAAATAGTTTGGCCCTCGCTAGGCCGAACGCTTTGCGACTTCAGATGCGTTGACTTCGTTTGGGGCTGGCATGACGAACGAGCCCCTCCGTCTCCAGTTTGCCAAGCAAGAGAGCGCTCCGGCTCTTGGTGCCCCGGCATCTTCGGCTGCTGGACTCCCTGCTGTTCCACCAGGAGCGCCGGCAGCACCTGAGGCAAAGGCAGCAGCACCCAAGAAGGCCCCGAAGGCCAAAGCCAGACCCGGTGGTGAAACATCTACCCGGAAGAAGATTCTTAACGTCATTACAAAATCACAATATTGATGTACTAACCCTGGAGAATGAGGTGATTGGATCGATAAGCATGGTCAGTGGGTATCTCCAGTTTCTTTATCTTGAACCCCAAATTCCATTGCAACAATGGCCCAAATTGTATGAACAATGTCAATCAAAAAACGGAAAAACGGTGCCACAATTCCCTATTGACTATTGCATTCCCTATTGAGTATATATGTTATATTCATGATTGATATTCAGGATTTGGATCTCAAACGTAGGATGGTGCTGGGATGATCCCGAAGTCAGTAAATGGTTTGAATATAAGATCAGCAATATGTTTGTATCCCCTGGTATCTAATATATAATCCCACTTGTACTACCCATCCAGTGCTAAAAGAGGGGATAATCCCAAAGATGACCAATGGATCTATTCTGTACGTTGCATGTTTTATTCAATAAGAACATCCATGTGGCCCATGTGTTTTCATCATTTTGTAACTGAGGAATGAGATGCCCGAGGAGCCACGTCCAAAGGCTCTTTGGATACTCAACCGGTTAAGTGCTGATCTTCAATCAGCTCGCATGTGGCCAGTGCGCTTGGCGAATTTGAAGCACCAGGAATCCTTGTGCAACTTGACCCATGATTTTCCCATTTGGGCCAAATCGTACAAGATAAAGAGTTCTTCATTACACATCTATTTTGGGTTCCCCGTGTCAGTATTTCAGCCATGGGCCTTCGGGGACACAGTTTATGCCAAACACTGGTTGGTTGACTTTGATGGGACATGTAGGCAAATCACTTGGGGCCCTCAAAAAAATACGAACCATATGCCACACTACATTCACATCCTGGCCTAACGAGGTAAGAGTTTCCAGGGCCATGCAGATGAGCTGGAACGCAGCTTTCACCAGCTTGCGCGCCAGACCGCGAACAAGGAATTCCATGACACCTTTTTGCCCTTGTGGAAACTAATGACCTGATCCCTTTGAGATTTCATTGGTCTGGTTATATTGAAATGTTCAATTTCGGATTTCATTACGGAATGGTTACATGAATCTGTTCCATTTGGGATGAACCAGTGTTGTTGAAGTTTTCATTGTAGAATTGCTATGCATTCAATCTGATGGATTTGTATATATAAGAAATTATACAATATGAAATTATACAATATGTTTTAACCCTATATATAAACAAGATATACAAAATAAAATAACGGCAATATGGGGGTGACCACTCCTAAACCCATCTAAACTCTGTGCCAGGAGATTGACCCGGCTGATGTGGGGGCATTGCAGGCTGCTTGTGAGCTTGCAATTCAGAGAATGACCCTTTATGAGGAAGATGCGGTTGAGGCCAACACTTTGGTCAAAGCATCCACCAAGGTGTCGTCGAAGGACCCATGTAAAACATTACATACAAACAACCCCAATGTTTCAACACTATTGTGGGCCCAAGTTTTAACCATACGGATGCAATCCAACAATCTAATTTGGGGGAAGTGTCATAAATGCATTTCTTTAGGCCCTACCCTGAATATAATTATGATCCAACTGGTTGCCAAATTTGCCCAAAAAATGATCTAGACTCAAGGGTCCGAAGTTCATAGATTGGTGGTCGGCAACCCCCTATCCCAAACCAGGTGATTCCATAAACCAGGGGATTCTTGGGAAAGTAGCCGTAGCTAAATTCTAAATAATGGTTCACTATATAGTTGAGGAATTCCAATGATGGTACCATGGGACTCATCATGATCCACACAACCTCCACTTTCCATCCTCTGCCAGCTGGGTCTCCAGCAGTTTGGCCAGGACAAGACTGCGAAGACCTCCCGAGCGGAGAAGTGAAGTGACTTTCTTGGCCGTCATATTTAGATGATGGCTCAGTTCCGCTAGATGGTTAGCGATGTGGCCAGTTTTCTTTTCAAAACTTGTCGCCTAATCTAATTTCATGGGGTGTACGCCATAGCTTGAAAACAAGCTAGTTTGGCAATGGGTGTGCTAGCAAATCATTGCTGGCTGACAAGACATGGAGACATGGAGTGAGATTCGTCAATTTCCGAGATCAAAACGAAATCTCTGCATTGCGACAATCTGTGATTTTGCAACCCTGAGCGTTTACATGACTCATGCAAAGAAAATGCATTTCGATATTCCCAAAGAATATGTTTCCGTCAGATTGCAACCTCCAGGATTGTTTCGCAGACGTGAACTTGCTGCGGCTTCAAGTAAAGATGGTGACAAGGACTCAGCAGCCTCCACTGGAAATGTAAGTTTAAACTAGGAACGGCATTTGCAATATAATGTTCATACCCATAGGATCCATGTATGCTATATATGGTAACATTTACCATCAATATATCCCAAATGTTAGCATAAAATACCATACATGGATCCTATGGGATATATAGAGGGGCCAGTTTGGTATACCATCTATCATCATTTACCTGTTGTTAAAGGGGTAAACCAACCCCTCTATTAATCAACCAACTAATGCGAAAAAACATCGTGATTAATTAATTCCAATACCCACCATTTTCAAACCAGGTTCTCTTCCGCAGCCTTGCATCCATCGACGTCGCAGGAGCGGCCATGGAAGCAGCCTCGATTAACCCCTTACGAGCCGCCCCATATTTTGGCGGCGAAGGAAAGGGGCACCCGTCCCAAACAGCCGGAGGAACTTCAGAATTTACTGATTGGAGATTTTGCATCAGGCAAATCTAGCGCAACCAGGGTTTCTTGGTTTTGCAATCTACATGTAAAGGATTTGGACCTCACAAGTCAGATCAATAAACTATATGTTTATTTATGTGGGGTACCATCCAATATTATATTGAGAATTGGGAGTTTATTAATCCTATAGGGCCTAGGGTTGACATTATCTATCTAGTGTACCCCCGGGACTTGGAATTTGAATTAAATCCGAAAGTAGATGCCAATGGGTTACTTGAACTAGGATACCCCAAAAGTGTTTTTTCGAGATCAACCAGTTTGTGGTATATGACACTTTCGAACGTCCCATCTGACAAAATACAAACCCAAGCCAACTCGAATTTGAACTCATCATTCAGCAAGACGATTCCCATATACATTTTTTTTGGGAGGAAACTTAAATATGTTGATTTCACCCACACTATGCCAGCAAGAACCTGTCGGCTTACCAATTTCCACCGTTTGATTTGGACAAACTTCTTTTAATATCAAGGTATGTTTCAAGGTTTTACCCATTTCTATCCGTTCCAGCATACGAGGGACCATTCCTGTTAGTGCTCATTGGGGCCAGGGTGGAGTTACATTGTTTTTTTCTCTCGAAAACTGGTTGCATGACTCAGGTCCAACATTTGGCATCTTCAGCTGTCCAATGGTGTGAACAGAAGGGTGGCGTGGTGGAGAAAGATGATCTAGTGAACCGGATATCCTCACTTGGATCCAGCGGCAAGCATGCCAAGAATTGTGAGCGTGATTTTCATTTTCTTCTACGGTCACTCGCAAGACGACTGGGTGTGAAGATCAATACTGTTCAAGCCCGGTTGTATTCTCATACATCGGCAACAATCGAATGGCAGCCAATTTCTGTGATTTTCCCGGATGACATGGCAAAGGCTTTGTTTGCCAAAGGTTCGTCAGTTTGGCATCACACTATGTTCGGCAACCATAGTCCGGAAGAAGTTGAATCTTTTTGGAGTCATGGCAAGGAAACGTGTGATTGGTTCAAAGGAAGCCAATATCACAATTACCCTTTGCTCAGGAAGCTGATCCCAATGAGTTTCTACGGTGATGACATCGCTGCTTACAAGGGTTCAGAGACAGGGTCAGTGACAGTGCTTGGGTGGTGCAGCGACTTGGGATATCAGAATCCTTCACTGACAAGATATTTCCCCATCGCCGTGTATCCTGAGTATGCAGCCACTGAGTTCACTTATGATGACATTATGGGTCATGTGGTTGCCAGGACGCGAGACATGGTGGACCCCACAATGCTTTTTGACTGGTCAGATGGCGGCTACGCCTTCATGCTGTCGTCTCTTCAAGGAGACCTTAAGTTTATTGTTGAGCATTACGGGCTGCACAACTACAGATCAAATTTGTGCTGCTCATTGTGTGGTGTCAAGAAGAAGGCCAACGATGGGAATCTGAGCATGACGCTTGGAGATTTTCGTGAAAATGCCGATCATGCTTCAAGCCTGCCAGATTTAAGCGAATTTCATGAAAGAGGTTCGATTGTGTTCTCACTCGGCATCCCTTTGGACAGAGTGTTGCATGACTGCTTGCATTCACAACTTCTCGGCACCGGGAAGACTGCCAATGCCAGTGCCATCGTTTATCTGGCTGAGGTGGGGTACTGGGGAGCTTTCCCACGAGGCCTCTACAGTGATTCTTTGGCATTGGTGTTGCGACAGGCGCATCTACATTTCTTGCGTTGGAAGAAACAACATGGACTGCAAGCGTCTCAACCACGGTTCACACCGGCGAGATTGGGAAGGAAAACAAGGATGCAATACCCGGTTTTGAGTTCAAAGGGTATCCCTAGCAAGGTGGTGACTTTCTGGGTTGCTCATTGCTGTGTTGAACATGCTGCCCGACCAGAAGCTACAGAATTGGATCGTTTGGTTGCAACCTGCCTTCATTCCTACGCAAGTTCTTTGAAAAACATGGATACCTCAGGATTGGTTCTGAGTGAAGAGCAAGCGGAAAGCTACTACCAGGATGTGATTCGACATTTGCAGACCTATGCAGCCTTGAACAGCAAAAGCCGGATGGCCCGGGGAAAACAGGCCAACCGCACTTTGTGGCTGATGATTTGCAAACATCACCACTACTATCATCATTGCAAAACGGTGAGGATCGAGCGGATCAATCCGCGTATCAGCCAACTTTTGGCAGCTGAAGACTTTGTGGGCAGAGTGGGCAAGATCGCCCGAGCCACTCACAAGGGGAATGTGTCCCTACGTACGCTGGAACGTTATCTGGCTCTTGTGAACCTTGAGTTGGCCAAACTGGATTGACACCCTGTTGTCCTTGGAGCCCGGGCATGTGTGCACATGGTGCGCAGCACTGCGCAGCCACGGTTGAAAAAAAGTGGCTGCGACTAACCAACATCCCTAAATGTTTCATGGTTTTGAAGGTCCCAAAACACCGTAGTCCCTCAAGGTCCCTCAAGGTCCCTCAACGTGTTATCCCCTAGGGCCCGGATGGTTTTGAGGGTTCCATCTCCGACATGAGCCTTTGGGATATATATATATATATATTCTATTCTTTTCATTTCATATGGAGCCCCATATGTTTAGTATCGTTTAGCAGCCATTCAACGCATGTGTGTTCTCTTTAATGGACATGTTTGTTTTTTGTTTGAAGTCGTTGCTGCGTAGATCCACATTTTGTTGCTCAAATCACTTGTTGTTTGCAGTTGTATTGGTCAACATATAAAATGTTCCTTGGCTAAATTATCATATTTCTCGGTTTTTGATTGTGCAAATCACATATAATTTCTTAACATTTGGATTGGTCCAATGATGATCTTGAATCTTCATGGGCTAAATTCTCATGTATGTTGTTTTTTTACTGTGCAGTCATGGAGTGATTCGGCGCAAACCGACCCTCAAAGTTCATGGCTCTCTGCCCACTCCATCAGGTGGTCATGGACATCTGTACCTGAGCCCACTTCGATTCGAGATTCCGGAATGCCTCAGGGTTGTATCACTGGATTGGTTGAAGGGAAAATCATCACCGGAAACCATTAGGGTTTTCCCCATGAAATTGGTTGTGGGTCAAAACTCTGATACCCGGATGGTGCCCGGATGGTCATAGCTGTTTTTTTTTCTGGATGGTACCATTCCCCCAGTCATTGCGTAAATACATCCCCATAGATACCCAGGAAAAAAATGACGAACATGGAGATTTAACGGACAATATGATATGACGTGGGTAGTGGAGCCATAGAAATATCAAGTTCAAGGCGGTGCCCTTGTAGGATGCCGTCCATGTATACATCTAGCTAGGTCCATGTGTTATCTATGTGTTTAGTATGTCAACTGCGCATATTGTAGATACTCATCATGTAGATATCTGGACATGTATAGAACAGGTATACGGCTATAGGTTTTTCGTACATCTCTCCATAAATAAAACAAACCACCAATCTTTACACATACGCTCCAATGGCTTTACGTGTCACACCCGTTCCCCATGTTTCAATTCGTGGCGCTGAAATCAGTCAAATGTCCAACGTCGTTATAGTCAATGGGTTTATAATGATGAATTTATTGAATATGGTGACATGGTTTTGTGCTGGTTTATTATTTTTATTTAAAAAACAACACACTTTTTTCTGTCGTCTGTGGTGGTTCAACGACATGCCCAGGATGTCTCAGAGTTTTGTAGAAACTGGCGGCCATAGGCCATATGGAGCCAAGGCGCCAATGGCTACCCTCTGCTAAACGTTTACATAGCGAACTGGCAAATCACCATCTTTGGTAAGTCAACCATCAATGGTCCATTTTCAATAGTTATGATTGGCTAAATCATATTGTGCTGGCTAAATCACTATGTTGGCAATGATTGTTCATGAACTCATGAACTGTACTATTTAGTCACTATATTCCATTCATATCCATATAGAAGTGCTTATATTAATTGCATTACAGCAATATATCCCCATCTACATACTCGGTACATCCCAAATCCCAAACTCCACAGATTAGGAGTTCCATTTCCATCGATTATGATAATCCCCAATGTATTGGAACGAACATTCAGAAAAATAAAAATAAATCATGATTCTACCACATCCAGCACCAGTTCCTCAACTCCACTGATGACCCTTTAAAAATACCCCTACATATCCCATCTCATTGTACTAGTTGGCTGAAAACGGTTTCCCAATCCTATGAGTTATGGTTGATTCACAATCCCAATCGCCTTGGGATTGTATAACTCCCAACAAATTAACCAATGAACCAGCCTATGTTTAATTGCCAATTCCGATTAATTTGTGGTAAAATCCAATTCGTTCCCATTTAATCACCATGTTTTGTTGATTAAATTTCATTAAAACCAATTTCTAACATGGATTAAAATGGTTGATTTGGGCCAATCCTATTCTATTCCCATTAACTAGTGGTAAATCCCATTTAATCACTAAATTCCCATTCAATCCCAATAAATCCCATGTGTTCCCATGAATAGCTCAGATCTACCAGGATATCGGCTATATTTTAATCCCGTTCAATCCATTAAATTCTATTAAATCCCATGAATTTCGCTATCCCATTTAATGTCCATCGGATCTCATTCCCACTCATGTCCCATTAAATTGTCATTACATAGCTATGGAAAATGGATGAACATGGTCCATTTATGGACGATTTACCTGTATTTGCCTTTGAACAAAAATGGTGCTTGTCCAATTCGCTATTTTTTTGCCAGAGGGTTAGTTGTTAAATCATTCATATCCACTATTAACCATTAATCATTAATCATTAACCATTAACCATATATATATAGTATATCATTTGGTTGATGATATATGAACCATTTTTAAACATGTTTAACCATTATTAACCATTATTAACCATTATTAACCATGATATAGCTATGTTAAAAAACCAGAGGTTTCCACTCCCAAAAAGGTCACTGTACCAGGTCCGCCAGGTCACTGGCCAACTCTTCTCGCGCGTTTTCCAGTTCCTCGGCCGTCGCCTGCATGTCCTGAGCGACGACGATGCGACGACGACTTCACGGCGACGCAGCCGGAAAATGCCCCAAAATGCTGGGGAAATAAGTCGAAGTCAGCCGGAAAATTGGTGATATTCTTGATTTATACTGGCTAAGTTGATTTTATAATTAACAGAACTGTTGGGTTTATGGTGCATAATGTTTTTATGTCTTGTTTGTAGGTTTGAAGTGGGTTATAAACCAAGAAACATCATCGGGAGGGCACCAAATTGCATTATACTGGGGGATGCGGCTGGGTTCTACACGGAAACATGGTATTTCCCTAGGAAGATAAGCACCATAAACTGGTATTCACCATAGGGGTTTTAGGATCAAACTTGGGGATAGCATTGTCAAAATGGCGGATTCAATCAACATATATGTAATTACATATGGATTGGGTTAAGCGAACAATTATAGACTATAGAGGTTTCCTGATGTCCCTTCAACCAATACTGAAAATGTGGCGTGCAGTTAGGCAGTTAGGGATTGTAGATGGCTAGAGCCAGGGTTATCAAGAGTTTGGATACAATCCGAAAGTGAATCCCAAACTGATCCGATTCACTGATCTAAATGTTCTGAACGGTTACTTCAATTCATGCATGAATTACCCTAATCCGTACCAATGAATAGATATTATGGATATTATGAATCAATGATTATATAGTACCATACTTCAAGTCATGTTTTGTATGAGGAGTTCCCTTTAACTTTCATCCGGGGCATCGTGTCGTGAGGTGCAGGGCATATGTGAATCGTGGCTTCGCCGGCTTCGCCCATGGGTTGTGACCTTCATAACTATATGGATCAAACGCTAAATATGAGATTCAAAGGTGTTTTGTATTGTGGAAGGAAGATCGGATTACATAATCATGATATTTAAGTATGAGAATTCACCATGATATCTAAGTATGATAATTCACCATAATGGTAACCAATCTGGTAACATACGGTAATCCAACAATCATTACCATAAAACCAAGATTCATTCATCATTGCAATTAATGCATGAATTACCATAATCCGTACCAATGAATATCAGATATTATGAATCAATGATTATGCAGTACCATACTATATAATTAGATGATAGTATAAATGAATATCAATTCAGTGTCTTACCATAATCAGTACCAATACCAGAGATGTCCAATGATTAGATATTCAGATATCTGAATGGTGGATATACATAATAATCATCCGACTGGTGCTAAACGTAGAAAATTGGGGAATGAGATTATTGTTAATGGTTATTGTAGATCATTTCCCCATTCCCTATTAAGCATCAGTAGGGTCATTAGATAATGATAATAATTTGGATAACAAGCTACCATTATCATTCCCTATCATTCGCTATCTGTTACCATTGAATATAAGTAGATAACTTATCAATAACTACCAATTATCAATAGATATAATTAGATTACCTATCAATAGCTATCAGTTATCAATAGATATAGTTAGATAACCTATCATTAGCTATCAGTTATCAACCTACATATATATGTATATATACCCTCTGGTAAACTAAGATAACTATTGAACATCACCATGCTATTAATGGGTAAATCAACGAAATATATTGCCATGTTCAATAGCAAACTGTTTATACAGTTATGGCCATTTATCAGTTATAAGTACTAACAAGTCACCCCATCAGTTAGAATGTATCTCATCCCATAGTTAAATCACCAGTTATAACTGGTAGCCATGGCCATAACTGTACATAATATATTATACATAATATGGGTTTGTCTGAAAATAGGGTATACCCCCAAACAAATAGCCATTTAAAAACGGGATAATGATCAGCAAAACCATTGGGTGAAAAGGGGTTTTCGCTATTTTCAGACACCCCCCATCCACGACCTGCTGGACCTGTCCAAGAGATCCAAGATACTCCGTCTTTGTCGGCCGTCTGAATCAACCGCAGCATGGCCTTGGGGCGAAGTTCCACCAGCGAGTTGTGGTCAAAACACCATCAAAACATGGGGATTTCACCAACGAAACTATGGTTTTAACCGTCAAAACATAGGGATTTCACCAGCAAAATTTGAGGATTAGCTGATTGAAGCCGCTGAAACTTCTCGGATCTAAGCAACACATGTGGTGTTCAAGGAAAAATTGCAGGCAACCATTGTTTTGAGCCCTTGAAATACGTTTATGTCCTGCACAAGTTTCTTTTAAACCAACTCTTGAACGTAATTTTGTACAGTATAGATCAGTATATTACATTGTAAATTATATAATCATAGAAGTATAGAGACATTTATAATACATAGTGTCATATATGTTAAATCATATAGTATTACCATATATTGTTCAATAAAATTATGACACTATGGTAATACTATATATTAAAATATGACACTCATGGTAATACTATATATTAATATTTACAATACCATTAATATAACTATATAATATACACCAGGTTTGATTAATCATATTACCAGTAATCATACAATATAAAGCCTCCGGTGTCATCAAACCTGGCTGGAGAATCCACCGTTCACATCTCGATGGATTTTGAAATCCTCCAGGCTATTGATGGGACCGAGTCTCGACACGTTTTTTGGGCCCAGGGCTTGGAAAATGTCCTAATGTTTCACATCACCCAAATATTGGGGATATCATCTTCAAGAAATATTTGAAAGTGATGTGAAACAAATCCCCAAAATAGGACATTTACCAAGCACTGCATAAAGTCTCATAGAATTATATAGACACATCATGATAAATCGCAGAATTGATGTATCAGTTGTCGCCCATGAAAATCACTGTTAATCATCATTTCATCATTCATCACCATTAATTAATCAAGTTTGGTGGTTAAGGGGGTTAACCCCTCTATCAACCCATGGGAAAAGGACATCGTGAACCAAGCAACTGCTTCAGTGTGGAACACACCAGACTCCTTGGCGTCAAGTTGGGATTCAGCCGGCAAACATGGTGGTAAAATGCCTGGAACAATGCTCGAACAATGGGGAACAAGGGAGGGACAATGGAGAAAAATGGTGGATTTAAGCAAGAAACATGGTGATTTACAGTTAATTTTGGGTAGTTTGATATAAAACTAACTATATAATCAGCAAAACTGTTTGGCGCCATATTTTGACAAAGTCAACACCCTCCAGAATCCCTTCAGAATCCCTCCAGTAGCTTAACATAGATATGGAACAGCCATTGTTTTTCTGTGTTTCCCTAGAGGCGCCTTGATCTCGAAAAGTGTGGAGATCGTCGTTATGTTCGGAGTTCGGAGGGCCAAATCTGAGAGGCTTGTTCCGGCTGAGCCTTTGGGAATCACAAACTTTGGAGATGTTTGCCACTAGAAAAATCCACTGGAATCCAATAACTGGGAAGCTATCGCAAGCATATCCAAATGATATAATTATATATATATATAGGGAATCAATCCAATAACTGGTTGGTGGTTGACCTACCCCTCTGAAAAATGATGGAGTGAAAGTCAGTTGGGATGATGAGATTCCCAATAGATGGAAAAAGAAAAAATATTCCAAACCACAAACCAGTTATGGTATTTGATGGCATGAAACCATTCTATTTTGGATTGCAGTACCCCCATCAAGAACCACAACATCCATAAATCAAAACTCTTACTTGCCACTATTCTCTGATGGATGTGTCAGCCAAATTCCATTGAACATTCTTGGCCTTACAAGCCAATCAAGCCAACCAAACTACTTGACGATAGAAAAACATTGCGGGGCCTTCAAGTGGCCCTTCCGACGAGATTCTTAGTCCCAGAATGCAGTACCATTGAAGACTTGATCCTGAAAGTGCACAGGATACTAATACACCTAGAATATATATATATATAGATAGATAGATATTATATATATATAAAGAACATTTCTGCGCATGTGTTATTCTTTAAATAAAAGTTAATTGATGTTAAATTATAGTTAAAATGATGTTAAATGTATATCTGAAGATGGATACACATTGTTCATGTGGCCAAGTGCATTAGGAACCTGCACCAACAATTTGATGACCGCCAGGCTGCGCCAGGTCCAAAGTGTTGAACTGAAGAACTTTTTAGACCGCGCACAGTGACACTCTAAGACGGCCTGAAGCATGGTGAAACTACGTGAGATGCTTGTAAATTTCACTCACATCCCCAACTGTGGCAAACGGGTTTGCTTGATAGAGTGAAGCTAACAACTCTCCATCGGGTAAGATAACTTGCAGGTTCCGGAGATCTACTTTCAATTCATGCGCAATGTGTCTGTGCGTATCCATGGCCAAATCAAAGCCAGCTGCTTTCAAGCATAACAACTCTTTCCCGGCCAAATTGGAACATATCAAGGTCACTGCGTCATCATCATCTTCACATAGAAACTCCAGTTGCAGAACAAGATCTTTGCCAAGTGGCCTGCAATCACCCACGTAGCTCATCCCAGGTTCCAAGAAGGGGATGTCACACTGCCCAGAATCATTGCATCCAAAAGCCACGGCATGGCCATCACTGCGGAGAATGACGGTATGAAACGAACCGGCAGAAACCTGGGTGTATGAGATTCCTTCCGGCAACAGTGGAATGTTGCATTGTTGGTCTTCATTCAATCCACAAACCACTGCATGGCCATCACTCCGGAGAAAGACGCTGTGAAACATGCCTGCCGACACTTGGGTGTATGATATTCCCGGCTCTACAGTTGGAACGTTGCGTTGCCCAAAGCGATTGCATCCGAAAGTCACTGCATGGCCATCACTGCGCAGGAGCACTGTATGCTCGTTGCCTGCAGAGGCCTGAGTATATTGAGTGTACTGGTATGAGGGTCCTCGGGACACAGGCTGAAAAGTACACTGTCCATGGCGATTTACTCCCCAAATCAGGGCACTACCATCATTGCAGAGAAGCATAGTCTGATCTCTGCCAACAGAAACCTGGACATATGAACTTCCTGGATACAACAACGGAATTTTGCACGGTACAGGACAATTTGCACCGCAAATCACAGCACTACCATCACTGCATAGGAGCACTGTATGTTCCACGCCTGCAGAAACATATGTGTACGACGCCCTTTCCCGGTTGGGAAATAGTGGAACGTTGCACTGTCCAGAATCATTGCGTCCGCACGCAACAGCAGAGCCATCACTTCTGAGAAGGACCGTATGATACCTGCCTGCCGACACCTGAGCGTATGACATGCCTTCCTCCAATGGAGGAAGGTCACATTGTCCGTAGCCGTTCATTCCAAAGGCCACTGCACGGCCATCGCTTCGGAGGAGCACGGTATGCCTCCCACCTGCGGAAACCATGGCCCATGCGCGCTCGCGGCCAAGTCTTTGTAGCCACGGCTGGAAAATCTTGATTGATGATGATTCATGAGCCACGAATCATGCCTGTTCGAATGATAATCTTATGTTATAATGTTTGTGGCTCATATGAGATTTTTTGGTGAACATGGTGAACGGTATCAACATGTCCATTGTCGATTTCCTCCTCAATGTTGTTGTGTATCTCGAAACAAAAGAATGGTCAGATCGCAGGAAAAAGGGGCTCTTGATTTGAGCCTTTCAACGACAGCTGACGCTCTTTGTTGGATCAGCATCTCAGCTAGGGATTAAGTGGTAGAAGCCGCTGAGAAGGGAGATTGCAAAGCTGGGCTTTGAAAGCCAATGACTACATCAAGCAACAATCTGAAACCTGTGGGGTTGCAGCGAAAAAAAATAGTATGCAACCAAGCAGCGATGGAAACGAAAATCCATTATATATACAGATTTGATCTGATTGCTGAGTTCGACCTTTCCAAATCCCTCTGAGAACTGATTAAAGCGATTTGAAGCAAACAAGTTTATTTGTTGACGTTTGAAAGACACTCTGTCATACAACCCCCTGATAGCTATGTCCAACAAACAAAATATATTACGCTAGCTATGTTGTTGTTCAAAAGGCTCTCTGGGCTTCAAAGCTGAATAAATGGCAGTGAGGGCCAATGGTTGCTACCTGATACCTGGGACTGGCAAAAAATCTAACTGCCTGAAATGTAACCGGCTTTGCTTGCAAATTCCTGCCTTCGAGATGATGTTCCTGTACTTTGTTGAAACATAGGGATATGATGCGCTCGAAATGCAAGCTGGACGGGTCGGAACATGTAAAATTTGGCACAAAATGACTATATGACATGACCTCCGATAGTTTGAATATACATGAATATACGTGTATATAGTTTTACTGTTGCCTTCACCCTTCTACAAGACTCGTGCAACAGAAACCCCACCGCCAGCGCCGAGTGTCCCATGCTTTCAATTCTTCGAGGTTCAACACACCGTCGCCTGTGCTCAGAGGCCCCAGCAATAGAGTGCAACCTGGAAACATGCGATATCATGCGTTTATTCATCATGTCATTCTCAAACAAAAAGTAGTGAATGTTTCACTTATACAATATTTATATGAAACTTAATGTATGAAATATTATCCATACATGAAACGATATCCATGTTGAGAAGTACTTTCTAGTGATCCAGTGAGGTCGTATCCACCATGTATAACAATCCCCGAACCGATAGAAAAGTAAGATCCCACTATTTTAAACAACAGTTAAAATAGATGGGATGTTTAACTGTTGTTTAAAATAGTGGGATGGAGGATGAACATAGTGGTATAAATAGTTATGTTGGTTATAGTCCTGTTATGAGCTATAGTCTTGGTGTCTTTTCAATGTCTTTTCCATTTTTCCATTTTCTGGAGGCTTGCGAAAAACCGAAAATGCGTGGCTCTTAAAGTCCGCACCATCTTTGTCCAAATTCTTGAAGTCTTTCAGCTCGTCGTCGTGCTGAGCCTTTTCCTCGGCTCGATTCCAAACGACCAAACGACCGGTACAAGGAAAGAAAAATGTGGGCGGAAAGTCGTGAGGCCAATATCAATATCTGGTTGGTGGTTGAACCACCCAACCCCTCTGAAATTAAGTTAATATTAATGGTTATTAATGATTAATGATGGTTCATGGGGTTCTTGACCAACTCAAATTGGGAGAATACTTGGAGATTTTCCAGGAGTGTAAATGCAGAGACGTCAGGAATCACATCTTCTCATCCAATGTGTTCAGTGAAGCGTCACCTGAAACCACTCCGAGTCGTTTGCCAAATTCTTTGAGGAGATGTTCATTCATGTTACCCTATTGAAATGACAATTTGATGGGCGTTATGTAGAATCCCATCCGGTATTACACACCCCCTTAAATGGCCCTCAAAGATGAAGATATTATATAAGCCAATACAATGATTTGCAAGTGTTGAAACTCGTTATCCCGAAGCAACTAAGTGTTAAACCACCCAACTGTTGAAGCACCTAAGTGTTTGCCTCCCTTAACTTAATTACTTGCAACATACTGAAAATTAAATGGTAGATCCCTAACCGAATCCCAGATAATTCAACTATTGATCACAGTCCCAATACATCCCAGTTCAACTATCCATAACGAACCCCCCGAAAACTGTTATCAATCCCACCGTTGAATCACCTAAGTGTTGATCCCTCTGTCAACTTCTTGTTAATAAGCATGCTCTTTTGAAGTGGACTTTACATGTCCCAGTAATCTGTAGTTACCCAATCATATAGATCATATTAGCTCATCTTTAAAATCTATAACCATAGTTTTATGGATGATAAATCATATTTTACCGTCATCGTAAGTTGATATAAACATGTTAAGATATGTAGGTCATCTTCAAAATAACCGAAAATAACCATAGTTCTGGCAGGTGAATCCCACAAAACCAAACCCGAAACTCTGAAAAGCTGTCAGGCCAAGTCACCTCATCACCTTCAACCTGGAAGAGGCCATGGGAATTCACAGGCAGACAGTCTCTGTGTGTATCTCCAAAAAGCCATGTTCTATGATGATTAAAAAACATGTTTATGAATATGACAACACATTGTATATATATATATAATAAAAAAATATTGCATATAAAAAATCTTAAAATAGGTAGTATGATATATCATACATATGATATGTAATAATACGGTAACTACATTTAAATATACATATGTTTAAATATCCGAACTGTTAGACTACCTCCGGGAAGGTTTTTCTTAGACCGCCCAGCCATTTCCATTTAAGCATACGGGATCCAACTTGTTTACACATACATTTAAATTTAAATACACGGATGGAACTGATGTTTCATACTACCTCCGGGGCGTCGCGATCTCGCCCGCCCCACATATTTAAGTGTCGTTGCCGTATACATATCAACCTGTCTTAGGCTACATTTATCTTCGATTAGATTTTCTTGAGAGTATCTCACATGCCCGGCGTTATTTTGGGTCAGGGTACCCCCATCATGCATCAACAGTGGGCAAACAAGAAATAGTGGTCATCTTTGGTCCTGTCAAAGGGTATTAAAACATATACTGGCTATCGACTTACCCTCTGGATATTTAACGTAGCTATGGGAACTGGTCCATAAAAACAGAGGTTTACCTAGCTATAAAATGGTGATTTTCCATGGCTATGTTAAATAACCAGATGGTAGCAAATCAACTCATCCATAGCAATTACGTGCAATGTCCAAGTCATAGCATATCCGAACAACATTAAAAAAACTGGTGACGGTTATTGCGGGCATGGACAATATGTCCAGGGCAATGAAGTTGATGGTGACTCAATTTTCACCATGTTTGATTGAAAATCTTCGAAGTTGCGCATGATCCGACAAGATGGATAAACAAAATCAGCAAAAAAACATGCGGTAATTGACACCGGTCGTAATTGACAACAAAGATACGAAGGGACTCAAGGCACCAACCATGGGGTTATCAGATGATACCCTCTGGTAAACATACAAAAAACTATGGAAAATCACCATGTTTAATGGGAAAACTCACTATTTCAATGGCAATTTTCAATAGCTATGTTTGACATAACCAGAGGGTACACCCTCCCGTAAACCAATATAGATGTGGCTTTTGCCCACTATGTGTAGAGATCATGTTCGTAGGCTTTTCCTGTTTTCCCATGGATTCTCCAGATGTTTTCGTATGTTTACCCGGTCACATGATTTGGTGTTGGCAAACCTCTGAATCGCTGGGATGAGATCCAATGTTCCAGCTTGCAGTTAAAGAGTGGTATTCTTCACCAAGAAGAAACATCATATGATATATATATATATGTTATATAATATATTATATAATATATATATATACTGTATATAATCATGTATATATATATATAATCAATATGAACAAATAATATGAAAAAATGATGTTTATCTGATATTCAATGTAGTTTTTATCTGAAACCAATAATATGAATCATATATTGCTTTCAGACATCTGGGTTTCAGTCTAAGATAGTAAAAAAAAACATCAATTCACCAGCAGAACATTCAGAAAATACATCCTGCAGAAACCATCTGCAACCCAGTGATGTCCTTTCAGAAAGATGAATAGAGGGGCCGGGGACTGGTATACCATTTACATTCAATTACCATCATTTGGAGGTTCCTACAATAAGGTTACCCCAGTCACCACCCAGTCGTCATGGATTTCCATGACATACAGGATGGGCCCCCCCAGTTATAAGTTGGTTTGTAAACCATTATAACCCCCATTAACTATAGTTATATCTACCATAAACCAAAGAATTCAATAGAATTCAGCCACTTATAAGGCAACTTAGCTATCTTGGGGGCCCCATCTTGTAGTTTTAGTATTGAAATAACCATGGTGACGACTGGGGATCCCCCATGACTTACGAACCCCCCCATAGGACCAACCGACCAACCAGTGAGAATTTAAGCGCGACATGTCAATGCGGCTGGGTATGAGAATTGTGGGACAACTTGGACAACCCCAAAAAGGCCATTGCTTAAAACCCCATTGTTTGCCAACACCCCTACAACGGGAGAAATTTGCTAAATATAGGCGTAAAACCGCCACTATTCCCTTCAAAAGTGGTAATTGTCCACTACCTACAATCATTGATTAACCACTATTAACCAGTCCCATTAATCATATAGATAATCTATAATAATGTATTAATAGGTACAGTTATGGCCATTTACCAGTTATAACTGGTTATAAATGGGATTATACATTCTATAAATGGGGTTATAAGTACTTATAACTGATAAATGGCCATAACTGTAATATATGATAATATATATAACAATGGTGAATGGTGTGGAGCCCTGTGTGAAATCCTGAAAAACCGTTCAGGTCTCAGGAGCAGTGATACCTTCATCATCGGGTTCCTGTTCCGAAAATTCCTTGAAGCTCAGCACGCCGTCACCTCGGAGATATCTAACTGGATCTCCATGGATGAAACATGATGAAACGGATGATCCATAGATATACCCTCTGGTTATTTAACATAGCCATGGAAAATCCCTTATAAATGGAGGTTTTAATGGGAACATCATCTATAAATGGGCCATTTTCCATGGCTATGTTAAATAACCAGAGGGTAGGATTTATGGATAAACAAAACGTAAGATGTCAAAATTCATGGATCATTACGGATCTTGATAAAGTTGACTTGTGGATGGGCCGAAGAATGGATCATTGATGATACTCGTCTGTTTTGCTGGAATCACATATTCCGAAACAATTTACTTCATTCAGTGGATGATTGCTAGGCTAATACTTGGATGTTGCTACCATTGGCGCTTTGTGGTTAGGGAGTGGGGTATTGACCCCTGACAACTGAGACGTCTTGGGATATAGATAATAACCACTCAGCTAATTGTGGCAAAATCTCAAAGGCAAATTTGATGAATTTGTGTGCACAGGGGAGGATTTCCTTTTACCGACGGGTTTTGTATGGCCCATGAACTATGTGAAGGACCCAGCGCCATGTAATCCCATTACATCCCATTCCTATGGATTTGTTCCTCTAGCTTAAATCTTTCAGGCAGCTTGGCATTCCAAGACCACTGTTCTATGATGTTCTATGTTTTTTTTCTACTGAACCCCAGTTTTTTCCCAAAGACTCTAAACTATCAAAAAGGGGTCATTTGAACCCATCAGAAACCAAAGGGTTCTCTCTACAAACAAAAGCTGCCCAAATCATCAGTGCATGAATTGAG
>CAMXCT020003557.1:730000-907500 GCA_947184155.2 Cladocopium goreaui | reverse complement strand
GCATCCTTTCTTCTTCGGTCTCAGGCTCATCACGATGGATATCATTCAAGTGCTCTTGCCTCGATGGGAAGCTTCGTATCTCCAGTTAGATGGGTGAGTGAAGATATGAATCTACCGATATTTTTCTGGGGGGTGCCCTCTTTGTGTAAATGTACCCTTGTTTGGGGGCATGTGTTTTGATACCCAAAAGAACATGTCCAGCCCTGGACCCTACGAGACAGTCAAAGAATTTGGGACACTGCGTGGATCCCGGCTCATTCAGCTGAAACTGCAAGATCTTACTGAACTTCACTGGAAGATCAAAGTCATGTAACTGCAATGAATTGCTGAACAGGTATTAATGAATTATATAATTGATCCATACATGTAGCTAAACCATGCTAAACCTAAACCATGCTGACTGACTCGCAATGCCAGAGCCAACACTCATCTGTTGCCCAATGGATTCTCTCAGCAAACCAGGGCTTGAGGAATCCCGAACTAAAAACACCCCACTTGCTGTGATACATACGTATATATATATATATACATATTTATAATATTTATGTAATACATACCGTCTACTATCCCCGGTTGTTTCTGCTGAAATCCTGGTCCAGAGAAAACAAACATCCGACCGAGGGATGTGTGTGTGTGTGTGGTGTGTGTGTGTGTGCGTGTGACATGTGTGTGTGTGTCTGTGTATATATATATATATATATATATGTAAATGTGTATATATATATATATGCTACAAAATATAATCAAGCAATTCAATAGTTAATTATTTGCTTAATTAGTTGTTTAATCAATAAATTGATGTATACATTGTGTATATATATATATATATACAGTATTATATATATATATATATCTACTGAAAAGTTTGGGGGGTGAGACCCAAATGGGGTGAGAAAACCACCTGTAAAAATATGAGAAAACATGGGAAATTAGGGAAAATCATGGAAGATAATGAAGAAAATATGACAACATGACAAGGGACATAAAAACATGACAATTTGAGAATTTGACAGTTTGCGAGAACTGTGGCTCAAATTTCTCAGTCAATGCGCTTGGATGGTATCCAGCACGAGTTTGCAATGTCAAGGGCTCAGGTTCGTACAAAGCCTGTGGGCAGATCCATTACATGTGATTCTCAAAGGAGAATCAGGACAGCAGTGGTCTCCTGTTTCTTGAAGGTCAAAACATCTTCAAATGAATGGGCTTCAAATGGCAGGGTCTCACAGAGGGCAAGGTAGGGCAGGGTCTCGCCCATCAAACATCTTCAAATAAATAAGAGCAGATGGCAGGGTCTCACACATCAAGGAAGGCAGAATCTCACATAAAGGCAAGGCTTCACAGAAGACAGGGTCTCGCCCACTAAACAAAGGCAGGGTCTCACAGAAGGCAGGGCATCATAAAATCAAACATAAATAAACAAAGTCAGGGTTTCTCACAGAAGGAAGAATCTCACAGAAGGCAAAGCCTCACAGAAGCCAGGGTCTCACAGAAGGCAAGGCCTCACAGAAGCCAGGGTCTCACAGAAGGCAAGGTCTCACAGAGGGAATGGTCTCACAGACAGCAAGGTGTGTCACTCATAGCAGGGACTCACACAAGGCATGGTTTCACAGAACACATGGTGTCACATGTTGAACTGAGGCCTAACTCCCACAGAAGGCAGGGCATCACAGAAGGCAGGGCCTCACAGAAGGCAAGGCCTCAAAGAAAGCAAGGTCTCACAGAGGGCCCAACATTATGAACAAAGGCAGGGTCTCAGAGAAGGAAGGGCCTCACAGAAGGCAACGCCTCACAGAAGCCAGGGTCTCACAGAAGGCAAGGCCTCACGGAAGCCAGGGTCTCACGGAAGGCCAAGTCTCACAGAAGGTCTCGCAGAAAGGCTTCACAGAAGACACAGTCTCGCCCATTGAACAAAGCCAGGCTCACAGAAGGCAGGGGGGTGCCAAGCCTAGTTTGGCTACAAGCATGCGTATCACATATGGCGCAATGCAGGGTCTCACACAATAGACAGGGAAATAAAGGATTCCGCACCTGAAGGTGTTTTCACCCGTGAAATCACACGCTCCCGAACTGTTGCTCTCCTCTACTGCTCCCACACGCGAGCTGCTCTTGCTCACTTTCCGGCCCTGGACACTCTTCCATAACTGAAGCTTAGGATTTTATATTTGGTCTTCGATAGGAGCAAGATTCAATCTATAGACATGCTGCACATTTTTCGATAAGAACAGATGGCAGGGTCTCACACATCAAGGAAGGCAGGGTCTCACAGAAAGGCAGGGCTTCACAGAAGACAGGGTCTCGCCAGGGTCTCACAGAAGGCAGCAGGGTATCATAGAATATAGTTAAGGACAGCTGGTAGGCAGGGATCCGCGCTGATGATCTAGTAAGCAGATTAGGTACACTTAAGTACCCCCATGATAGCAAATTCTGAGGTACACTTCTGCCCACTGGGGTGCCTTTGTTTGTATGTTGTATGTAGCTGAATCTGCCTACTGGGGCCGGGGTTCCCACCATTATGTATATAAACAAATTACATATACCTCAGAATTTGCTATCACGGGGGTACTTAAGTGTACTTGCCAACTAGATGGGCATGGGGGTACAATTCTTACTAGATATTACTAGATCATCAGCGCGGATCCCTGCCTACAGGCCATCCTTAGCTATGAATAGTATCGGTGGGAGATGCACCCTCTGCCAACTGGTAGGAGTGGCGGTCTTGATTTTTCTTGCACCTAGTATCCAATACCCCAAGGTCATGAAACACATAGTACTGCAGTAAGCAGATGGTGGGGGGGGCGGGTTTGCTTTCTTTTTCCCCTCTTCTTGGTCCTTCTCTACCCCATGATGGAACTACATTACTATTTGCTCCTAATTTGCGGGGTTGTATGGGTCCCCGTGCGGACAGGCAGCGTACATGCATACATTAAGGATAGACAGTATAGACAGTGCTAGTGCTGGTGCTAGTGTTAGTGCCAGTGCTGTTCAGCAAATGGAGCCGCGAACTGAGGCGATGTCTCTCTATCTATCTATATATCTATATCTACCTATCTACCTATCTATTTGTATATATGCACATGTCTATGTATATGCTCATTATATCCTCAATGGAAAGGAGGTGCAGTAAGCAGAAGCCACAATATGTTTCGCACCCTTCTGAGGTACACTTCTGCCTACTACCCCTGCTTGTCCAAAACCTGCGAAAATAGCCTCCCCGACGAACATGCTAAAAACACACCAAATCGGACACATTTTAGGGCAGTAGTAACACTAAATTTCCTGCCGCCTGCCTACCGGACGTCTCAGACTATAAGCCAAGTCAAGGTCTCACAGAAGGAAGGGTCTCACAAAAGGCAAAGCCTCACAGAAGCCAGAGTCTCACAGAAGGCAAGTCTTAGAGGGCAAGGTCTCACAGAAAGCAAGGTGTGTCACTCATAGCAGGGACTCACACAAGGCATGGTTTCACATCTGAAACAAAGGCATGGTTTCACAGAACATAAGGTGTCACATGTTGAATTGAGGCTTAACTCTCACAGAAGGCCGGGCCTCACAGAAGGCAGGGCCTCACAGAAGGCAGGGCCTCACAGAATGCAAGGTCTCACAGAAAGCAAGGTCTCAGAGAAGGAAGGGTCTCACAGAAGGCAAAGCTTCACAGAAGCCAGAGTCTCACAGAAAGCAAGGCCTCCCAGAAGCCAGGGCCTCGCAGAAGGGCAAGATCTCACAGAGGGTCTCACAGAAAGGCAGGGCTTCACAGAAGACAGAGACCATTAAACAAAGGCAGAGTCTCACAGAAGGCAAGGCCTCACAGAAGCCAAGGTCTCACGGAAGGCGAAGTCTCACAGAGGGCAAAGCCTCACAGAAAGCAAGGTGTGTCACTCATAGCAGGGACTCACATAAGGCACGTTTTTACATCTGAAACAAAGGCATAGTCACACAGACGCAAGGTCTCACATGTTGGATGAAGGCCTAGCTCTCACAGAGGCAGGTCCTCACAGAAGGCAGGGCCTCACAGAATGCAAGGTCTCACAGAATGCAAGGTCTCACAGAGGGTCTAACATTATGAACAAAGGCAAGGTCTCACAGAAGGCACAGGACGGAAGGCCTCACAGAAACGCAAGCTCTCACAGACTGCAGGGCCTCACTGAAGGCAAGGCCCAACATGTGAAAGAAGGCTGGGTCTCATAGAAGGCAGGGTCGCACATAGGACAAAAGGCAAAACTTCCCATGTGAGAGAAAGCAAGGTCGGACATGTGACAAAAGGTAGGGTCTCACATATGGCAGAAGAGGGTCTCGCATATGACAGAAGGCAGGGTGTCACACACGAAAGAAGGAGGGGTCTCGCACATGACAGATTGCAGGGTCTCACAGATCTAACAGGGTCTCGCATGACAAGGCCTCACTCACTGGGCAAGCAAATTGCAATAAAGGTCGTAAACAGGCCAGAAGGGAAGGCATCAGAGAAGGCAGGGCGTCATAGCAATTTCTCGCCAAAAAAAGCATCTTGCAGAAGTCTGGGTGCAGCATGGTTTCACAGATGGCAAGGTCTCACGGAGGGGAAGGCAGGGTCTCACAGGAGGCAGGGTCCCACATCTGAAAGAAAGCATCTTATTTGCAAAGGAAGCATAGGAAAGCAAAATGTGTTTTTCCGTGATTTTTATGTTTTTCTCTTGTTTTTACCAAATAATCATGTGCCTTCCATGTTTTTCCTGGCAACCCTGGAAAACATCTAATGGGAGGGGTTTGGGAAGGATTATGGGGTGTGTGGGGAGGTGGGTGGGGGGGTTGGTGGTGGTGGGGGTGGGAAGGGGAGGGGTTAAGGAGAATGGAAGGGGTTGGGCAAAGTGTTAAGGGGGTGTGGAGGGGGGTGGGGGGGCTATTGTGGACAGGAGGGGGTGTGCTGAGGGAGGGAAGTCTTGCTCGCCCCGTTAATTGCGTTTTCCTCGCCCCGTTAATGTTGTCGAACGTTTGTCGGAGGAGGTGGTGGGAGGGATTAAGGGAGAATGGAAGGGGTTGGGGAGGGTGTTAAGGGGGTGTGGAAGGAGGTGGAAGGGGGTGGGGGTGGACAGGAGGGGGGGTGGTCCTGCTCGCCCCGTTAATTGCGTTTTCCTCGCCCGTTAATGATGTCGAACGTTTGTCGGAGGAAGGGGTGGGAGGGATTAAGGGAGAAGGGAAGGGGTTGGGGAGGGTGTTAACGGGGCGTGGAAGCGGGTGGAAGGGGGTGGGGGTGGACAGGAGGGGGTGGTGGTCCTGCTCGCCCCGTTAATTGCGTTTTCCTCGCCCCGTTAATGTTGTCGAACGTTTGTCGGAAATCTGCCCTATTCCGACCCTTCCAGCTGCTGTGAGACGCTGCCTTCTGAAAGACCCTACCTACTAGGCTTCTGTCCTGCGAGATCCTGTTAGATCTGTGAGACTTGCAGTCTGTCATCTGTGAGACCCTTCCTTCTTTCGTGTGTGAGACCCTGCCTTCTGTCATAAGCGAGACCCTGTTAGATCTGTGAAACGTTGCAATGTGTCATGTGCGAGACCCTCCTTCTTTCGCGTGTGAGACCTTGCCTTCTGTCATATGCGAGACCCTCTTCTGCCATATGTGAGACCCTACCTTTTGTCACATGTCCGACCTTGCTTTCTCTCACATGTGAAGTTTTGCCTTTTGTCCTATGTGCGACCCTGCCTTCTATGAGACCCAGCCTTCTTTCACATGTTGGGCCTTGCCTTCAGTCAGGCCCTGCAGTCTGTGAGAGCCTGCGTTTCTCTGAGGCCTTCCCTTCTGTGCCTTCTCTGAGACCTTGCCTTTGTTCATAATGTTAGACCCTCTGTGAGACCTTGCTTTCTGTGAGACCTTGCATTCTGTGAGGCTTTGCCTTCTGTGAGGCCCTGCCTTCTGTGAGAGTTAGACCTCAGTTCAACATGTGACACCTTGTGTTCTGTAAAACCGGGCCTTTGTTTCAGGTGTGAAACCATGCCTTGTGCGAGTCCCTGCTGTGAGTGACACACCTTGCTTTCTGTGAAGTTTTGCCCTCTGTGAGACTTTGCCTTCTGTGAGACCATGGCTTCTGTGAGGCCTTGCCCTCTGTGAGGCCCTGGCTTCTGTGAGGCTTTGCCTTCTGTGAGACCCTGACTTGGTTTATTTTATGATACCCTGCCGTTTGTGAGACCCTGCCTTTGTTTAAGGGGCGAGACCCTGTCTTCTGTGAAGCCCTGCCTTTCTGTGAGACCCTGCCGTCTGTTCAATTTATATCGAAAAATGTGCTACATGTCTATAGATTGTACCTTGCTCCTAGTATAGACCAAATATAAAATCCTAAACTTCAGTTTTGGAAGAATGTCCAGGGCCGGTCCTGTCATTCTGCCGCCAACCAGAAAGTGAGCAAGAGCAGTTCGCGTGTGGGAGCAGTAGAGGAGAGCAACAGTCCGGGAGCGTGTGATTTCACGGGTGAAAACACCTTCAGGTGCGGAATCCATTGTTTCCCCCTGTCTATTGTGTGAGTCCCTGCTATGAGTGACACACCTTGCTTTCTCTAAAGTTTTGCCCTCTGCTAAACCTCGCCTTCCGTGAGACCCTGGCTTCTGTGAGGCCTTGCCTTCTGTGAGACCCTGGCTTCTGTGAGGCTTTGCCTTCTGTGAGGCCCTTCCTTCTGTGAGACCCTGACTTAGTTTATTTTATGATACCCTGCCGTCCGTGAGACCCTGCCTTTGTTTAATGGGCGAGACCCTGTCTCCTGTGAAGCCCTGCCTTTCTGTGAGACCCTGCCTTCCTTGATGTGTGAGACCCTGACTTCTGTTCTAATTTATATCGAAAGCTACATATCTATAGATTGTATCTTGCTCCTATCATTGGCCAAATATAAAACCCTAAAACTTCAGTTTTGGAAGAATGTCCAGGGCCGGTCCTGTCATTCTGCCGCCAACCAGAAAGTGAGCAAGAGCAGTTCGCGTGTCGGAGCAGTAGGGGAGAGCAACAGTTCGGGAGCGTGTGATTTCACGGGTGAAAACACCTTCAGGTGCGAGGTCCTTTATTTCCCTGTCTATTGTGTGAGACCCTGCATTGCGTCATATGTGATACGCATGCCTGTAGCCAAACTAGGCTTGGCACCCCCTGCCTTCTGTGAGACCCTGCCATTGTGTAATGGGCGGGACCCTGTCTTCTGTGAAGCCCTGCCTTTCTGTGAGACCCTCTGTGAGATCTTGCCTTCTGTGAGACCGGACCCTGGCTTCTGTGAGGCTTTGCCTTCTGTGAGGCCCTTCCTTCTGTGAGACCCTGACTTAGTTTATTTTATGATATCCTGCCTTCTGTGAGACCCTGCCTTTGTTTAATGGGCGAGACCCTGTCTTCTGTGAGGCCCTGCCTTTCTGTGAGACCCTGCCTTCCTTGATGTGTGAGACCCTGCCATCTGTCCATCTGTTCTAATTTATATCGAAAACTGTGCTACATATCTATAGATTGTATCTTGCTCCTATCGAAGACCAAATATAAAATCCTAAGCTTCAGTTATGGAAGAGTGTCCAGGGCCGGTCCTGTCATTCTGCCGCCAACCAGAAAGTGAGCAAGAGCAGCTCGCGTGGGGGAGCAGTAGAGGAGAGCAACAGTTCGGGAGCGTGTGATTTCACGGGTGAAAACACCTTCAGGTGCGAGGTCCTTTATTTCCCTGTCTATTGTGTGAGACCCTGCATTGCGTCATATGTGATACGCATGCCTGTAGCCAAACTAGGCTTGGCACCCCCTTGCCTTCTGTGAGACCCTGCCTTTGTTTAGTGGGCCAGACCCTGCCTTCTGTGAAGCCCTGCCTTTCTGTGAGACCCTCTGCGAGGTCTTGCCTTCTGTGGGACCCTGGCTTCTGTGAGGCTTTGCCTTCTGTGAGACCCTTCCTTCTCTGAGACCCTGCCTTTGTTCATAATGTTGGACCCTCTGTGAGACTTTGCTTTCTGTGAGACCTTGCATTCTGTGAGGCCCTGCCTTCTGCGAGGCCCTTCCTTCTGTGAGAGTTAGGCCTCAGTTCAACATGTGACACCTTGTGTTCTGTGAAACCAGGCCTTTGTTTCAGATGTGAAACCATGCCTTGTGTGAGTCCCTGCTATGAGTGACACGCCTTGCTTTCTGTGAGACCTTGCCCTCTGTGAGACCTTGCCTTCTGTGAGATCCTGGCTTCTGTGACGCTTTGCCTTCTGCGCGGGGCCTTCCTTCTGTGCTGCCTTCTGTGAGACCCTGCCTTTGTTTAATGGGCGAGACCCTGTCTTCTGTGAAGTCCTGCCTTTCTGTGAGACCCTGCCTTCCTTGATGTGTGAGACCCTGCCATCTGTTCTAATTCATTTGAAGATATTTGAAGATGTTTGATGGGCGAGACCCTGCCCTACCTTGCCCTCTGTGAGACCATGCCATTTCAAGCTCGTTCATTTGAAGATGTTTTGACCTACAAGAAACAGGAGACCACTGCTGTCCTGATTCTCCTTTGAGAATCACATGTGATGGATCTGCCCACAGGCTTTGTACGAACCTGAGCCCTTGACATTGCAAACTCGTGCTGGATACCATCCAAGCGCACTGACTGAGAAGTTTGAGCCACAGTTCTCGCAAACTGTCAAATTCTCAAATTGTCATGTTTTTATGTCCCTTGTCATGTTGTCATATGTTTTCATTATCTTCCATTATTTTCCCTAATTTCCCATGTTTTCTCATATTTTTAAAGGGTTTTTTCTCACCCCATTTGGGTCTCACCCCCCAAACTTTTCAGTGATATATACATTACATATAGTTTCTGTGGATAAATCACAATGACTCACTGACCTGAAAGAAGATAAAGATGTATTTTTTGGCCATTTTGGGATAGTTACACCTATTATTCCTTCGGAACGTCACCCCATTTGGTTGTTGTAATTCCTCGTGCTTTCTAGATGTCCAACTCTTCCATCTGTGACGGAAAAATAGGGGGAAAACCCTCATCATGTTCCCAATTATGGAAAAATGGCACAAAGTTGGCCGCGTGAAAATCCACTTGAGACCCGTTGCAAAGACAACTTTCCATCTTTATCTGCATCAATCTCCTCAACGACTTGATGCGATCAAAGCAGGGTGCTATGATTCAGCTATGGGATGTTCGCCATCAAAATAGATGGATTTTTTGGATGCTCACCCCACCTAGTCATATGATATTTTAAAGATGTTGATCCCCTCTGATTCAGATTTTGTTCAACAATAATGACATGCAATAGTGAGGCACCGCCTCTTTGTACGAACCTGGAAGTTGCTAGTACATTTATATATATATATATTCCGGGACCAAAAAAAGGAATAGATCCAATACTAAACCGCTTGGGGGTGTATCCAAATCAGTATTTTGGGGAAAGCCATCGTCCCAACTCACCCAAAATCTCACCATCGCCCAAGAGGAAAGGAGGTTCCTCCTTTTGGAGGTCTCCTAACATGGGGTATACGGTATACCCCTAGTTATCATCCGTCTTTTGTTGCTGATTTTCCATCAACCATCCAGCTATTGGGGAATCCCCCATTGGAAGCCCCCATGTCTCAGCTCCATGGCCATCCCATGTCTCCTCAAGGATGGTTTTCACGTCTCTTCCGGCAATCCTTGGATCTCACTCTTCGATGATCTCATTCCCACCACTGTGCTATGCCACCACTGGCACTTGCCCATTTTTGTGATGCTTAGATCAAATGAAATCCCATAAATTCCATATATAAAATCCCCATGATCATGGAATTCGCTTAAACTCAGCTTCAAAAACAGTGTTCAATCAATCAATCCCATTTTTGCTGGGTTACAGTAGATGTTTTCCCATGCCTGCGCTCCAGGTGCTAAGGCTGTCACGCATGGGCTTGGTGATCGGCAAATTCCAGGACCTCCGCCAGAGAGACCTCGGCGATCAGATCGGAATTTCGAGGGGAAAAACATGGAATCAATGGATGGGTTTTGTTGAGAAAATCTTAACAGGAAACCATGGAGTTTTTACCATCAAATTGATCGGGGTTTCTGGTCAAAATGTTCCCATGATGCAATTCTATGATGGGAAACACCAGGGGATTTTCATGGGAATTTTCATGGGGATATTTTCTCGTGAGATCATGAACAATGGAGGTATACTGCGGATTTTTCAACATCTTTAAACCAACGATATGTGACAAACATGGGATGGACATTGTGGATTCACATGGCCACAGAACTAACAATATGAGGATTGCATGGAATATAACTCGGATTAAACATGCATAGTAATCATGGGGATTCAACAAACAATCATGTAACAATCAGGGTCGCTCTCAGGCTCTCAGCACCCCAGATATGTTTGGGCGGAAAACCGGATAAAGAGGTACACAGATGTACAAATGACAAAACACATAGCCATCATTTGCCTAAAATGGGTTATACAAACCTTGTTGGGCCGGTAAGGAAATTGGTTACAATGGGATCTTGGGATTCTCAGAATAAGATTGGTGAATGATTGTTGTTTGAATGTATGTAGAGCGGCATAATATGTATATATATATAATACATACATACATACATACATACATACATACATACATTACATTACATTACATTACAATTACAATTACAATTACCATTACCATTACCATTACATTACATACATACATACATACATATAAATATATATATATACATACAATAAATATATATATATATCATATGATCAAACCTCATCAAACAAGAATATAGCTAGCCCTAGTTTGTTTTTAAGCATTGGTATCTATATCATATGTATATATATATATATATAATCCTAGCCAGGCTATGCCTACCCCCTCCTCAAACGTGGCTGGAAAAATGTCCCGCGCCTTGCCATCGCCGTTCTTGTCGAACTTCGCGTGCAGTGCCCGCAGCTTGTCCTTGCCTTTGGCGCATCAAAGCTGAAACAAGCTGGAGGGAAAAAAAACATGAAAAACCAAGGGAAAATGGTGAGTTAATCAAGAAACTTGGCTGATTTCCATGGGAATTGTTGAAAAACCATGGGAAAATGGTGTGAGAACTGTGCGAACCAAGAAAATTGGCTGATAATGAATGATGGATTTGTCTGGCTGATTTTTGATAGCAACTCTGCAAGGTATATATAATTATATATATATATACATAGAATATAGCAAACCCCAGTCATAGATAAAAGACTTGGAAATCTGGACATCTGTGGAATGGACACATCATCGTAGATTCACATCCTAGAAACACCTGTTGGCATCAATGTAGCTCTACTTAGTGTTCTTGCCGCAGATTCATCCTGGAGTAGAGACATATCTGGAAATGTCAGTAAATTAGCACTGTTTAAATAAATAAATATATATATATACATATACCCGTTAGATATATACAAATCAGCCTTACATATGTGTATATATATATACATACATATAATTAGGAATATGTTGTTTGAAATCATCATTGAGATCCACAACTAGTTTGACATACTCCCATGATTTTGATTGCCGATTTACAAAAAAAATGGATTTCGGACAACCCCAACACATACAGCTTCACATATACATAGTTCCGCAATTGGATTTTTTCTCAATTTATATGTTGAAACGTTTTCGAGTTGGGCATTGGTTCAAATCATTGACCCCCCAAACAAATACCGTCTGGTAAACGTTTACACAACTATGGAACATCACCATTTTTAATGGGTAAATCCACTATAAATGGCTATTTTCAATAGCAAACTAGTTTACCAGAGGGTATCCCAAAGTTCCGAGATGAGATTGCGGTCAAATCCCCTGGTTCAGGTCTACGACGTTGCCCATTTGGCCATTTGGCGACTGAAAAACCACATGTTTGGTGGCTAAAATCCCTGCACATCCAAGGTTTAGAGTTCAGTCATTGAATGTCATGTCATATGTCAATATATATATATATACTGTGTATATATATATATATATACTGTGTATATATATATATGTATAATACCTTACACTTGTACTTATACTATGTACACATTCTGGTATGGTTCCCTTAGTTTGCGGATTCTTCCTCACTATATTCCCATCAACTCTTGGAGAGTGGTTTATGATATGTTAGTTATAGTTGTAAGTTATAACTCATTTATAGATGGGATAACGGATAACTATGGAAGACTCACTTAGCGTACTATCCACTGACAATTCGAAGGATGATCCTCAAAGTATTGCAACCATTTGCAACCCCTTCAACAAAAGTGCAGAAAACATCATCGAACTACCATCCTGGCACACGTTTCGGCATCTCTTTGGGTGCCGAAAAGGTCTCCTCCAAGTCACTGATGGTTTCCTCCAGATCCTCACCCTCCTCCTCCTCATCCATCAGTTCCTCTGCCAAAGAGACCACCAGCAAAGAGACCCAAAACCTCTCAGTTGCCACAGCCACCGCAGAGGATTTTTTGGTCATGTTACTTCAAAGTCGTGGAAAGCATTTGATACCCCTCAAAAACATTATATTTTGATGTATTTTGAGAGATGAAAACTACCTCCGCAAAAAAAAAAAACAAGAAGCTGATCTATAAAACATTACGCAGCAAGTTTTGGACTGGAAATGCGATTTTCAACCTACCAAGAAATGGGTTTTACAAATTCATAACCACCCAAATCGTACAAATACAGCCAGAACCACCCAAATATTAGACCATATATGATATCAACCAAATCACAACATATGAATGATATTCAATTTTACAATAATATAATATTATATCAACAAAATCACCACCAAATATTGCAGTACAACCAACAAATACCATAATATGTGAGACAACGCGGGTCAAATCAATACTATTGCGCAGGATGAATCCCAATCTTTGCAGCTTGAATCACAACTTGGCACTTAGAACTATCCCTTTTCTTAGGTGGATTTCATCCACTTTGTTGCTTGGATATTGCTGAAGTATGCTGAAGTCATGTAAGTCATCTCCATGTGTGGTGCTTTCTATGTTGTGCTCCAATCACAGTTATGGCCATTTACCAGTTATAACTGGTTATAAATGGGATTATACATTCTATAAATGGGGTTATAAGTACTTATAACTGATAAATGGCCATAACTGCAACTTTTTGTCGCTGAACAACTCCCTGGTTCTCGTTGCGGCTGGTGCTTCCAAGACGCCATCTCCAAAGCCCCATGGCGAAGCCCTGCGCCGCGTCGCAGCCGGAGATCACCGGTTTTTCGATGAAAAAACGCTGCGGGGCGATCCGGAAAAACCCTCAGATTCTGTGAATCATGTGGGGTTCCATAAATCGGGCATCCCCAAGCAGGCTGCGGTTTAGCTGGTTGGTTTAGAAGGGAAGTTTTCCATCAATGGATGAGAACTCGGGGTAGCTTCATTTCAGGAAACCTCCAAATGCTTATTGATTTTCATGGAACTTCAGAATTGACTGGTACCTAAAGTCAATCTTACTTGTATAATGATGCACAGCATAGAATAAATATGAGATTACAGATATGTCCACTCAATGATATATAACTGTTGGCAGGTTTATTTCAGTGGATAGGAGTATATATATATATATATGTATATATTGTATGGTTCATGGTTCACTACGCTGGCTTTCCATTGCAATGCTAAATGACCAGAAGGTATCCAGATTTCATTGTACAAAGCAAATTGTCCATCACACATGCCACATTTTTCTTTGGGTATACCGGGAAAGACCATACCCCCTTTCTGGACACATCCATGTTTGAACCGACACAGACCGATGCATCACATCTATGCCCATTGGCGCACGTGCCGCCCGTGCCCTGTTGGCACCGGCGCATCCGGCAAAATGGGATGAGCTGGTGCTGTAGATTGATTCCACTGGCTGAAACATCAACCATGGCAGCTGGAAATCACCCAGAAAATGGAGATGTTTTCCCGGGAAAAAACATGTCGGACATATAGGAAAAATTGGGGAAAATACACTGGATTTTCCAAATGGGAAGCCAATCTATATCTGCGGCATTTTCCTTTGCCATGTGTGATTGTCAAAGGGTAATCATGGGTAATTGTCTAATTATAACTTATTGGAATTACTGATGGTTATAACTTTCACTGTGACCAGTCCATACCACTTGCTGGCAGGTCGGCTGAACAGAAACCTACATATCCTACATTACTCTTGCAGGATTACTCTCAGTGAACCTCTGACATCATGCCATGCTTCATTTTTCACAGCAATTTCTCAGATTGAAAAATTATACACCATAGTATACTATACAAATACTATATATATATATAAATACCAGTAGTATATTCATCTGGGTAAATTATAATATTTCACTAACCTCAATGGTCCGGCCATGAATGGGGATGATTTCCCTAAACTAAACCATGATTCCAGGCAGCGGGAGAACAGTGAGGTCGTTATAATTTACCCAGACTGTTGGGATGATATTCATTGTATCACTATATTACCCATTGGTGATATATCCCAAATACCATAGTAATAATTTAATAATTCATATGTGACAGTGAACATAGTTTGTTTAGTATGGCAGTTTGAGACATCTTGAGATTCGGAGTCCAGATCTGTAGACTCAATTTGCGGCGCATTTTTTGCCGCGCCAACCGTATTAGTTGGCGAGTCGGAGCGGGATTAGTTGGCACATCCGGATCCAAGGCTGGCGCAAAATGTGGACCCCAAACATCTCACCAGTTCAACTGCGGGATGTATGTGACCCAACGTTTACATTCACGAAAAAAAAATCCTATAGAATTGGCTTCAAAAACATCAGTTTGATCCGTTTCAGGGTGACAAATGCCCTGTTCCAACGGCATGTCAAACGCCTGTTCTGCACAGTGTTTTGTGAAGATTTTGGAGGGATTCTATCAATTCAGGTGTCACCTGTCATACAGAACAAACCTTCCAGGCTAGTTTTGAGTTGGTTATATTATATAGCACCTATGTATATATATATATAATTATATAATAATAATAATATATAATAATAATCCATTGTATGTCAATAAACAACTATAGGTTTGTCCAAGAATCGGGTACCCTCCAAACCAAACCGTGAATCATCATATCACGTGGTAAAATTGCTATTTCGGAGTATACCGTACTATGTTGTGATAGACAGATCCAAATTAATGGGGTTGCCATGATTTTCCTATTTTATGTTTGGTAAATCCCGTTTTACAGTTGGCTAAAAGCTCAATATCCCTATTAATGTCCTTTAACACATGTGAGGGTTGTTGCAACCCCTTGACCATATCTTCTCTTCACACGAGCTGTCGTCACAGAGCAATAGGTATGTCGCAGGCGTCCTCGGTGTTTTTGGGGCGCGTGCAAGCTCCTGATGATTCACTTGCTGACTTTCCTCAAAAAATGATGGTTCAAGAAAATAAACATATTTCACCTAATTTTTTGAACCATATAACATAATTAATGGTTTCCTCCTAATAACATATTAATACCAAGCATTACCCAGCTTTTGGGACCCCAACATCATAACAGTGGACCAGGGTTTCCGCAGATTCTTTTAATTTTAAACTCTTTTATAGGGGCATGGGATTAATCAAACCAACGCGGTGAGATCCCAAAATAAATGGGATTGCCTCAAATATATGAGCAATTCATGGGAGAAAACGAACTGTCTCAACCATGAATGAGATTTAGAGATTCTTCCATAGCTTTCCAAATCAGTCCCAGTCAGTCCAAGGGTCTGGGTAAATTACAATATTTCACTAACCTGAATTAAGGCCATGAATGGGGATCATTTCCCCTACTAACTATGATTCCAGGGTTCGGGAGAACAGTGAGGTCGTGATAATTTACCCAGACTGTTGGGATGATATTCATTATATCACTATATAACCCATTGGTGATATATCCCAAATACCATAGTAATAATTCATATATAACTCAGTCCCAGTCAGTCCAAGGGTGTTGCAGGATACCTGTAGAATGACATAGAATATTCTTCCATGGCTACATAGTGTTCTAATTCTTCGTAGGATTCCCTCTGGTAAACACACCATTTGCCATGGAACATCACCATTTTTCATGGGTATATAAATCAACTGTAAATACTATAAATGGGCCATGTTCAATAGCAAACTGTAACAAATTACCTGAAGGTAGTAAGTAGGTTATAACCCCAGTTATAGGTGGATTAAGCCTACTTATCCCACTTATAACTAGGGATATAACCACCATTTTCACCAGTAAAACGTGGCATAATCCATTCGTTCCTTCCAAGTCCAAGTCTAAGGCTCGAGTACATCCTCCTTCGCCCGACTCTTTCGTGACCCCAGCAGCAGTGGTGCAGCTGTTGCAGTAGTCACAGGTGGAACAGAGGGCAGATGCAGTTTCTTGCTTCGCTTGTAGGCCAGGAGGTAGTAATATCCATCCCAAGTCCTAACTCTGAAATTGCGGCGGAATTCTCCATTTTTTTCGGAACGCCAAAGTGAAATAGAATTATAAATCACATTAAATAGAATTAAATCACATTAAATCACATGAAATCACATGAAATCACCATGTTTTTCATCACCAGCGCCAAGTTGCCAGCGACCCGCCCGTAATTGACGCTGCTCCGGTGAATCCGCCGACCAGTCGTAGGGGTTCATGATCTAAGGGTTTCCAATGATTGAGATAGATGGGTACCCTCTGGTAAACTAACATCGCTATTGAAAATGGCCATAGAAATAGTGGATTTACCCATTCATAAGGGTGATTTTCCAGTTCGCTATATTTAATTACCAGAGGGTAATTTTGGGCGTTCACAAAACAATCATTACAATATCATAGCAAATTTGGGGTTAGAAACATTTTGTCACCATTATCCAAGGTTTGATGGTCAAAAGTGAAAAGATCCAGCTTTCTATGGTCGTCCCATTCTTCGGGGTGCAGCTGAGGTGAAAGAAATGGTCGGCTGAGTATGGTATAATATGGTTTTAAACCCCCAGGTTGGGATATAACCCTTATAATTCTGGCCTCATATCTATATATATATATATAAGTGGAACTGCACGCCCAAGTATATATTCACTTAGTGGAACCATGGCGATAGCCTTTGAACTTCTGTTTTTTAGGCAACAATACATTGGAGACAGTCGGATACGGAAATATTTGAGGATTCATGGACGTGAATGGATCTGAATTAGATACATATAGATAGGTAGATAAATAGATTGATTGATTGCTCAATATAAGGGATAGATACATCCAGGGAGATAGATCGACATTTTGCGATATAAAAATATGATGCATAAATACGTACACCACCAAAGGTATAGATAGATAGATAGATAGATAGATAGATAGATAGATAGATAGATAGATAGATAGATAGATAGATAGATAGATAGATAGATAGATAGATAGATAGATAGATAGAAAGATAGATAGATAGATAGATAGATAGAGATAGATAGATAGATAGATAGATAGATAGATATAGATAGATAGATAGATATAGATAGATATAGATAGATATAGATAGATATAGATAGATATAGATAGATAGATATAGATAGATAGATAGGGATAGATATAGATAGATAGATAGATAGATAGATAGATAGATAGAGATAGATAGATAGAGATAGATAGATAGATCGATAGATCGATCGATCGATCGATAGATCGATAGATCGATATAGATTGATAGATCGATATAGATCGATAGATCGATAGATCGATAGATCGATAGATCGATAGATCGATAGATCGATAGATAGATAGATAGACAGATAGACAAATAGACAGATAGACAGATAGACAGATAGACAGATAGACAGATAGACAGATAGACAGATAGACAGATAGACAGATAGACAGATAGACAGATAGACAGATAGACAGATAGACAGATAGACAGATAGAAAGATAGATAGATAGATTAGTTAGATGGGTAGGTAGGTAGATAGGTAGATATATATATATATTTAAATGTATCTAGTGTGAAAACATGTTGCAGCGCGTAACACACCCAAAGATGTCTGAAGCTTTGGAGACTTTCTCATTCACATAGCAGCACTTGAGATCTAAGGCACAAAATGATGGCATATGACTTTCATATCTGAAGGCTGGACTAGAATGTGCGCATCACTGAAGCCAAAATGCAGTCAGGCTGCTTTTAAAAGTGCTTCAAGAATAATTATGTAGATATATATATAATATAATGTAATGTAGACAATCTGCTATATAATGTAGACAACAATATGTGTATATATATATATGGATCTACATGTGATAACAAACAACAAATACACTTTATTAATATTGATACGGGACAACTAGACAACACTATCATAATTATCATGAATTATGGATCTACATGATTCTATATGGGGCTTTCAATATTTTTTTGATGGAAAGCCCCATATTATTCCATCATATAGATCCATTTTCTGGTGAGTTAGGGGTACCCCCATGACTTAGGAAACCTCCATACATAAATCCCTATGTACCCTCTGGTAATTTAACATAGCTATTGAAAATGGCCATTTATAGTGGATTTACCCATTAAACATAGTGATTTTCCATAGCTATGTTAGTTTAACAGAGGGTAACTTACAACTGCGTAGGATTGACCCGAATTTTTCTCGGTGTGTTTTTAAAGGCGTTGCACCCGCGTGGAACCCCTGGGTCGATCCACGATCCAATTCGATCCAAGTGACATAGGACTTCTGGTCCACCAAAGTGGTGCCTCAGTGACGGCGCTGACGAACTGACGAGCTGGCCCAGTTTTGGATGAACTACCTGATATCTATAATTATTAAATTATAATAATGGTTATAATGATTAACAAATAGTGATTAATTGTTACAAACAAATAGTTACTAATATTATGCATAATGATTAATCACGTTTAATAGTGGTTAACAAATAGTGACTAATGGTTATAAATGGTTCATGATGGTTAATGCTGGTGATGAATGGCGATTAATGGTGCTTAATGGAGTTACCCCCCGGAAAAATCAAACGTGGCAATGAAAAATCCTAGGTAAATGGTGTTTTCATAGGAAACTCATCTATAAATCGGGAGCTCTTCCAGTGCTATGTTGGATTACCAGAGGGTACTGTACTGATAGTTCCCACGGGATCATTGATTTGGACTTCCACTTTTCGACCATCGAAGAGCGGCCATTGTGCATTTGCATGACATACCCCCCACGTTCGGTCATCCTATAGGAAGGGGAGGAGGAATTTGTTACAGGCCAGGAGTCAGGGAAGGAAATTGCGAAACAGGAAAGGAAGGACGGAAGGCGGAAGAAAGGAGGAAGGAAATGTGAGGGAGGAGGAAGTGGGCTATATTTGGGGATTTCCATATGACAAAAATGGATGATTCCAAAGTCATGGGGGGACCCCAATAGCTGGCTGGTTTATTTCATGGAAAATCCTATGATAACTGGGGGAAGCCCTATTTTAGGAAACCCAAACATGGCGCACTGGAAACTCTGAGATAATTCAGATGATATTCGTTTTGAGACTGGATTGCATCTGTATTGCAAATATGACGGAGTGATTTATACCCAGACCCGCAGTTAAGCCCTAAGAATATGGGTCCGTTCCCCAGCATCTTGGTATAATTAAATAGTAGTAGTTCATTCAAATTGTTTTAGTTCCACATGCATCAAATGAAATCACAGGAATATGTACTAAGATAGACGACAAAAGCAACAATAAAATATTTCATAAACACACCGTAATCTGATCTAATATAATGTGATGCAATATGATGTAATTAATTCGATATAATATAGTCATAGTGTACAACCTACATGGATCTGTTTAAGCCATGCATCATCCAAATTCTCCAGGTTTTACCATGCTTTTACGTGGTTTTCCAATGCAAACATGGCATGGAACAGCGCCACACTCTGCCTGGTAAAGCATCTTGCCCCAGAATCCGTAGACCGTACCTTGGGTTCGACCAAAAAATGGTGGTGATTTCACAACATGATAGGATAATATGAATTGCCCTTTGGTAAACGTTTACATAATTATGGAAAATCACCCATTTTTAATCACCATGTTTAATGGGAAAATCCACTATGAATTGCCATTTTAGATAGCTATGTTAGTTTACCAGAGGGTAAATTCCAAACCTGGTGCCCAAGTCATGTGTCCGATAGGGTGTCCTCTCCTCTTGGACGATCTCGAGGACAAACTTCCATGGTTTGAATTGTCGACGTTTTGTTTCCAAAGCTTTTCTCGCAAAGCCAAGAAAGTTCGCGTTTGGATGTTCAGAATTACTGCTATTTCCAGCTATTTATAGCTAGACCCTCCAAGTACCCTAAAAGATGTGTGTTTACTATGTTTAATACAGTTTTCCAATTTTCTTGGGGTATTTCGAGGGTCTAGCTATTCGTAAATATAGGCCATTAACATCCACATTTGACAGTAGGTATATAGCGGTCTGGAACCCTTCTGAAACGCGCCACCAGAATGAAACACCACGGACTGTGTTAAAGAACAATTGAAGTAGTTTGATTTTATAAAAAAATGTACATGTCCAACTTGAAATGACATATCCATGCTTTTTTGGACGTCATGTTCTTTTGCGGGGTGCTAATCACGAAGTGGCGAAGTGGTTCAAGAATGAGGTTTCCAGTAGTCATTGAGCAGAAAAGCATGGAAGCTGTTGGTCTATGCCAGTGATCAGGGCAAAAATGCAAGCTTCGTGAATTGCGCCAGACTGCATGGAAACCAAACTTAGCAACATTACCACATGGACCCTGCTTGAGTCCCTAGCTTGGAGCATGAGCCCATGGGCCCATGATCACCAAAAGTGGCTCAGGTTGAATGTCGACTTTACAAGAAAAAGCCTCCCACAAAAATAAACAAATCACCCTCCCAATTGTTTTAGAGTCCGTCAGAAAAATGTAGCCTGGATATCGTTCTCCAATTTTGATGTTGCATTTTGGGAGTTTAGCACGGTTATCAATTAAGCTATATCCCCACATGATTGATGGTTCAGCCCCTATATTTATTGTTCCATGGACAAACATGAAAACAATACAATCCCTGTGAAGAAACTCTGTAGCGAAGACTGGGAATATCTCATAAACAACTGGGCAATCACTCACCGCATGAACTAAGTTGTGCACACATCCAATGTCATCCAATGAGCCATGAAGAGCACCCACATCCTATCCCATCATACTGGTTGGTTTGTAAACAATTGCTGCATTGTAGGTCATAAAGATCCAACGAACCAGTTAATACCCCCCTGTCTACCAAGCATCCTTTTCAATTCTACCCCCACATCTTTGATATTTGCAACCCCATAAAATCACAATCCCACTTTTCTATTCATGTTTACATCACTAAATCCCATCCAAATACGAAAACAAAGGAATCTCCATGACTCATTGGTTGATGTCCATATTTTCCCTGGTTAAATCCAATGTTTGGCAGATGTCGTTGTCTCATAAACATCATAACCAAATCTCTATGATTCATTGGTTAAGTCCCTATTTGGAGGATCATAAGATCCCATTGATCATAGTAAGTGGCTAAAAATCCTGGTTAGTAAGTCCCCGATTCCTAGATTCTCTAAATGATTATGAACCGAGGTTATGAACCACTGACGATTCGTGGTATGATCCACAGCTTGAACTTGTGTTAAATCAAACTCAGTGACTCCATATTTCAAATCTCTATGATTCATTGGTTGATGTTCATTCTTGATTTTTCTTTCATGCTTACACCACCAGGAAAAAAATAGGTCAAACATGATCCGATGTTTCCTAAATGGGGGTACCCCTAAATCATCCATTTTAATTAATAGGATTTTGCACTATAAACATCTATAAACCATCCAGCTATTGATCCAGCTATTGGGGATCTCCGACTATGGAAACCTCCGATGATATGGCCATTGATGATCTATATATGCTATGATATCTATGATATAGCTATACCATCATATCCCCATTATCATATATACCTACATTCTTTTATAGCTTATATATATATATATATCTATATTAGTAATATATTAGTTATATACTGTACATTATATATTGATTCTCCACTATATGACTGTGGAAACCTCCCATGATTCATTGCCCTTGGTAGCTCACCAAGCAGCTCCTGGTCGATCACCATTCCCGCTGTCTCCCGCGGCGGCTGCGTGGCCAGGTGCGGCCGCCCCGTCAAGGGCGCTTCGTTCAGCCGCAGGCGGAGCACCAGACTCCTGAGAGGATGGATCCTATGGAAATACCACAAGGGGAGATATAAATTTATGATACATAATATATATATATATATATACAGTATATAATATATACATATATATATATATACAGTATATAATATATACATATATATATATTGTATATATGCACATATGATATGTATATATATATATATACATATATAATAACATTATATTTTATATTATATGTATGGGGGATTTCTAAGTCATGGGGTTACCACCAGTTATCACGAAAATGAAAAAACATGGGGATGTGCTGGGGATGAAACCAAGCGAACCCAGAGAATTGGTTGCAACATGAGGGACGTCATTGGTTGCAACATGAGGTATTCACTCGGTTATGTCAAAATAGCTATTGAAGCCATGGCCATAGAAAGTTCGTGGATTTTCCCATTAAAAATGCTGATTTTCCATAGTTATGTTAGTTTACCAGAGGGTATTCACATGTATTCACTCTAGGACTCTAGTTAAGCAATGTTGAAGTTGGAACTCACGAGGGAGGGGATAGCAGGCTAGAAACTGGAACATCCATTCCAGGACTGTGACATCCGGATATTTTGTTTAATTAATCTATAGCTAAGTTAAAGGATGATCCCATGCGTTGGCATGAATTAACATAGGATTTAACATATGTATGTATGTATGTATGTATGTATATATATATATTACATTACCCTATGGTTTCATGTGATTTCATGGGATTTCCAAGTTTCACACTCAGATCCATCAGGATTTACACATCACACATCTACCATCATCTACCAATTTTCTGGTATTGGGAAAATCGGAATCAACTGCCGAAAATGGTTTCACCATCTCCCAAGCTGCCAAATTCATTGCCGAATCCACTGAAAAATCGTGATAGTTTGAAAAATCCTCCAATCCAGCCATAGATAGCTTTACAATCTGGTAAACAAACGTGGTGATGAACATGTTCCCTGAATTTTGGAATCAACTCCGAAAAGCAGTGAACATGGTCAAGTGACTAAACTATGCACGTTGAGTATGGCAGCTACTAATAGGGACGTTGGTTAAACACAATGATACACGATTTCAGACTTATTGGTTTCATGTATTCAACATTGCACACATGAATGTTGACTCAGCATGGGATTGTCTGAGGATAGGGTACCCCAAAAAGCCCAGGCTTATCATCCTGTTCATTCACTTTTCCCCATCAAATTTGCCATGAATTGGAAGTAAATCCAACATTTTCAGACAAACCCAAATCCCAATATATCCCACTACGTCTCCATTATATAGTCATCCACAAAAAAAAGAGTAAAATCTCACATCCGGATTTCCCCAGGGCTACCTCACCTGATTTCGCAGGAAATGGGGCCAATGACGTAGCGAAAGAGGCGTCGTTGCGATTCGCCGCAGCCTCCACAACTCGTGACTGGTTAGCCTCTGGGAATTTAAGAGCTTGCTATTGAACATCACCAATCTTAATATAGGTTAATTTGGTTAATTCATCTATCAACTGTTAAATTACCCGTAGCTATAAATGTGAAATTACCACGAGGTAGTAACTGGGGTTAGCAAAAAAAACTTTAAACATGGGATAAACCACGAATCGAGGACTTTCGATCCTCAAGGTGACAAAACCCACGATGATCCCTCAAGCAGTGGTTGCTGTAGGATGAATCGATCTCCTTGGTGGTTGAGTTTCAAGCAATTTTCCAAAGACATGCCAGTGATTTTGGATGATTATCCCAGTCACATGGTTTCAAGATGAAAACATAGGTGCCATAGTGAAAACATGCTACGGGTATATGATATGGTTTATGTTCATCCATACCATAGATAATGGGAATCCACACACAATGAATACATGAAACCCCTATGAAGGGATTGATGACCATCTCTCATCCCATCCCCCAATATTGGCAATTTACCTCAATGGGAATTTCAGGATCCTAAAATGGAGGTACTGTACCATATAAGGCCATATTTTGCGGGGATATTCCCTGAAACTAAGTCCGAAAAAAAATAGGCCTGTTTTCTATCGTAGGTACCTCCAATTTTTATCGGTTCCTGTTACGCATGGCCATTGATTACCCAACTGGACCATGGTGAAACCACGCTCAGAAGCGCTGATGGCCATCGTTTCATGGCTGATTTTGATCCACCATTGGTTTCTCTCAGATACCTCAATGGTGCCCATGGTCCCAGCGAAAAAAAAAATGAATTGAGTTGCTGAAAGCTATAGGAATTTTATATATATATATAATATTATATATTCCTCCTAACCATTCCGTTTCTCTAGTAACTTCCAAGAAATCACTAGACATATTGAAAAATAAACTAATTATATAATATAATATAGTTAACATTAGTTAACTAACTGTATATAAAATTAACTAACTATATATAATTCACGACATATAACCACCATTTTGTTTGGTGCCGCAGGTCATTTTTGCTTCACGACCGTTACGGGGTCCGAAAAGGTCCCAAAGGACCTAGCTGCACATCGCTGGCGCATACGACGGTGAGGCCGTTGACATAGACATCCATCTCCTGGCGCCCCAAGTTGTCGTTGTCGAGGACTCACCAAAAGTTGGGGGATTGAACTATAGCAAAACATCGGCATTTGAGTAATGGGAAACTATGGTTGATTTATGGTTCGCAAAAAAAGGCTGATTAGATTGATATAGGAGGAAAACAAGGAAAAAACAGGAATTAATTAATCTATATAATCAATTACCAGCAAACATCATGGGAATTGATTAGATTGATTAGGGTATATTGGTAATCAGAATTGTAAACGTAACTCATCATGCCTGCAACAACTGTTGGAGGTATGTTTATACATTATAATATATATATATATATATCATCGTTTCCATGGGGGTAACATAAACCAACAACATTTTCAGGGCCCAACCTTAAACTGTTGAAGGAGGCTGAGCCCTATTGACAAACAATCGCAACCTCTGACAGTACTGGAGAGACGAATGAATTCAAACAAACACCTAATTCATAAATGAACAACCCAATCAACAAACACAACCCCACCAAATAACCTCTAGGCCCTAGGCCCTATAGTCTAGTTGCTAATGCTGCTATATAACTCCCTGCCACATCTCCCATCAACCCTGCGTTTCAGGCCCCTTTCAGGGGCACCTCATTGCCGGCAATGCCATGGGCCAAGAATTCCACGCACGTCTCCGCGCGGTAACAGAAGCCTTTGGGCCTGAGCAGAACACATCGGAAAACACCGCGGGGTTTCCCCGCCATATGCTCCATCTATGCTACATCTTGGTTCATATTCCATATTTGGTAAGAATCTATGATCTATCTATATTCCATCAGGGTTATATATATATATATGTATATATATATATATTACATATTATATATATATTATATATATATATATGCTTCATCAATTTGGTATTTGTTTCTGTTTTTTGGGGAAGCACCTAGAGACTTGTTCATCGGACCACATCCAAGGTTTTGGGGGGTTGAACTGCCTCTCGAGAAATTTGCGCTTAAAATTAAGGACAACTTGATTGTTTTGGCGGATTAATCATGACTTTTTGTTGAACAACATATGGGTATGTCTCAAAATGAGGAGTGCGGCCCGGGAAGTTTGACTAGGGGGTATGATTCGTGGGTATGATTCGGGGTATGGTTCGGGGTATGGTTCGGGGGTATGGTTCGGGGCCCTTTATGTACCTATACTTAGTCCCAAAATCCCAAAAACATCAGAATGTTGCTAATTAATGCTATCTATATCCTGCATGGAGTATATGGGTCTCAATGGCCCTGGGATCGATTTTGCGTGCAATGGTGCTAGTGAAGGGTGTGCTGCACGCTGCAGGGTGCAGCTGTTAGAGGGGCGTGTCCGCTCTGGAGCTGGCTGGTGGTGCTGCTGCAGGGTGCTGCTTCAAGGTGCTGCAGTCAAAGTGGTGTGTGCGCTTTGGAGTTGGCATGTTGGTGCCATCGCAGGATGCCACTGCAGGGTGCCGTTCCCGGATTTTTCTCAGAAGCAGCAGGAGACGTAGTGTAGCCCGTGGCGAATGGTTGCAAAGAAAAAGATTTATGCTCACAAAACACAAGTTCTGATCTTGCAAATGTACCAAGGTTCAGAATTGGGAAGTTTGAGGTATGATTCGGGTATGATTCGGGTATGATTCGGGGTATGGTTCGGGAACCCATGTTTTTTTGGAATTCAGGAAGCTTTGTTGCTTGAGTCTCTTTTTCCCACCGTCAACCTACCACAATTGCTACTTAATAGCAGACAACACAGCAAGCAGCCAGCCACGCAGCCAGCCAGCCGCAACTAGCCAGCCCTATAGCCAGCCACCCAACCAGCAGCAGCAATTGCCATAGCCACCTAGCCTAGCCAGCCACGCAGCCAGCCACCTAGCCAGCCAGCCAGCCTCACCACTCATGTCGTGAAGGTATGTGAAGGCAGCCAGGGATCATCGGATCTGGCCAACACTTGTCAATTGGCGTGTCACGTCCATTAAAACTAGTGAGGCCATGCAATCCCAATCGATCCCAAAAGAAACATTCATAATCGTGATTTTTTGGGGTATGATTCGCAGGTATGATTCGGGGTATGGTTCGGGGTATGATTCGTGGGTATGGTTCGCAGAACTCGAACTTCCCACCCTTACTAAAATCTGCACACCTGAAAAAAAGACACAGCCATATCATTCATATATAATATATAAATATATTTAGATAATTCATTTATTAATCTCTGTATTATTTCGCTGTAAGAAATATAAAGTATTGTAACAATCATTCAACTACCCCTACCCTCCGGTAATCAAATATGGCTGGGAAATTCCCGAAGGTTTGTAGCTAGGAAAATCATCGGGCCTGGAAGATTTTCCAGCGCGTCATGGTTCGATATTCTATTTTAAAAAAAACAATGTATACCCTCTGGTAATGTCAACAGCTATGAAAAATTGCCCATTTCTAGATGGTTTACCTATTAAAAATTGTGATTTTCTATAGCTATGTTAAATTACCAGAGGGTACAATTCCGGTCCAAGCCCAATATTGTTGGTTATAAACCATTACATCCCCGGTATAGTTGATTAGTTGGTTACAGTCCACTACCTCCGCAATATATCACCCAATATATCCTCATTATAGGAGGTTTCCTGAAATGGGGGTACCCCTAAATCATCCATCTTAATAGGGTTTTTCCTTATATACCATCCAGCTATTGGGGTACCCCCCCATGACTATGGAAACCCTCATTATATAGCCATTGACTATCTATTACACTATACCTATTATAGCCATTGATTATCTATATACTATGATATCTATGAGATAGCTATACCATCATATCCCCATTATTGTTGGTCATAAAACTACATATCCCCATTATATCCCCATTGTCTAAATCATCAATTTTAATAGGATTTTCCCCTATAAACATCTGGTTGGTGGTTGACCTACCCCTCTGAAAAATATGAGTTCGTCAATTGGGATCATGAAATTCCCAACTGAATGGGAAAATAAAATTCATGTTCCAAACCACCAACCAGACATCTATAAACATACCCCCATGATATCCCCATATCCCTGTTTGTTGGTGAAGCCGTCACCGCAGCCGAGTTTCAGCACATAGAGCTTGCCATGGTGTGCCGCCTGCAGTGTCAGGGAAGTCTTCCAGGCTTCCTTGGTCTCGGCCAGAGCGCCCTTAACTTCTAAGTGGCTTATATAGTTGAAGAAATATCTGGTTGGTGGTTGGAAAACCATCTTGAAAAATATGAGTTCGTCAATGGGACGGATTATCCCGTATATGAAATGGAAAATTAGAAAAAAGGTTTGACACCACCAACCAAATATATAGTCTAGACTTCATCTAAAGCTATATAGTTATAAGTGGCCTATAACCTCATTTAAGTGATATCTAAGCTTAGTTGCAGGAGTGTTAATCCCATTTATGGCTGTTTAGGGCCGTTTTTTTTTGTATTCTCATCTACCTATTGGTTGTTGAATGGGGAGAACCCTCTATTCATCAACCAGTGGAAAAAAAGGAAAAAAACGACATCTATGCACCTGAGTGTAACACTAAATATTGGGAAACAAATCGATTACAAGTATTATTCCTTGGGTATTCCTACAGAAGTGGACGAGAGAGAAGAGGCGAGGAGAAGAAGAGAAAGAAGAAGAAGAAGAAGGAGGAAGAGGAGGAGGATGAGGAGGAGGAGTTCCACCTTCGTTAAAATCTAGAGACCCTCACCTGGCAGGTGGGGAAAACATGATTCCTCGTTGGACAAAAAAATAACAGAGTCATGATTCATAAAAGAATTATAAATCCAATTCAGTCTTGGATATGGGTACTTGTTGTTTCAGCCGTTCAGCCTAGGATGGAATCGGAAGTGATATTCTCATATCCACTTTTCCCCATGCTTTCCACCATGTTTTAGTCGTTGTTTCACCGGTTTTCACAGTTTTCACATCGGTTTCCCTACTTGGTGGTTCACCCCACTTATTAAGTAGGTTATACCCCTGGTTAGTTCACTGGGCCAAATAGGATTAGTTCACTGAAAAAATTGGGCTTATAATCCACTTGCTAACTGGGATGAGCCGCCAAGTAGAGTGATGTATAGATGGGACCTATTATAGCCAATAATTATCTATATACCATAATATCTATGATATAGCTATACCTATTACCATCATATCCCCACTATTGGTGGTCATAAAAATACATATCCCCATTATATCCCCATTGTCTAAATCATCAATTTTAATAGGATTTTCCCCTATAAACATCTGGTTGGTGGTTGACCTACCCCTCTGAAAAATATGAGTTCGTCAATTGGGATCATTAAAATCTCAACTGAATGGCTTATAAGTCCAATAACTATGGTTTATGGTATTTAATGGTATTTATAACCAACTAGTTACTGGGGCGAATCTAAACCAACAAACATCACTGGGGGGGGGGGGCACAGTTATGGCCATTTATCAGTTATAAGTACTAACAAAACCCCATTTATAGAAATGTATCTCATCCCATAGAAATAACATCACTGCAGTTATGGCCATTTATCAGTTATAAGTGGTTATAAGTGGGATTATACATTCTATAAATGGGGTTAAAAATACTTATAACTGGTTTTAATGGCCATACCATCACTGGGGCACCACCTTGTACCTTTCGACCCTCCACGTGGCCACGGTGCCACATCCTCCAGCTGCAACTCCTCCGCGTCTCCGTCGCGGCTGCCGTCGTGACCGACGCGCAGCGAGGTCAGCAGGTCCAGGCCGCGCAAGCGGAGGCCGAAACCCAGGGAGAGCTTCATGGAGGCCTCCTGGCATGGCATGGCAGGTTGTAACAATACCTATATAGTATATAGTATAATACATTATGTATATCTAATACTTATATAATATAATATATATATATACACCAGATATGTAATGGCAAATAGTATCTTATATAATAATATATATATAAATATATATATATATACCTAGATCCTCTGAAGAGTGCCACATTTTAGCCCCTATTGAGAATATATTAATATATATAATATAATATATATATGTGGGGTATATCAAGAATGATAGCCATTATAGCAACAATAGTTTGTTAATAATAATAACAAAAAAAATGATAAAAATAAGACCAATCGTATATAATATTGTTGTTGATAGTTAAGAATTGTAGGAACTTAACAATAGTAGTGTATCATCTGTAAGCATGGAGTTGACCACACAACTGTAAATTCCATGTTTTTATAGTGGTTTAACCATGGTCGATAATGATGACTAATGATGATCTATGATCTTAGCAATAACATTGATGAATATGATTCTCTTAGTAGTAGTTTCTAGATCTATGCATTAATGTTCATTTTATGATCGCAATATATTAACACTAGTAGTATATTACATATAATTATATAATAAACACACTAGTTGTTAACAACAATAAGCTGAATATAGTGTTTGATCATCAATCAACATATTTCTACACTGATAATTAGGGATGATAGGTAGGACAAATTAATAGATATGTTTCTTATTAATGAATGTCATGAGTCGTGTCAATGTTGATAGATATAAATATTGTTGAGTATTATACTTAGATATATATGTTGTTTTATTTTTATGATATATGTATGTTTAGATCGATGTATCATATGTGGTATCTTTGGACTTTTGGATTTATATACGATGTGGTGGGATTGAACAATACATATTGGGCCTACGGTTTAAAACTAGTGGTTTCTCAAGTTATTAAGCATACTATATGGTCGCATGTTGCTTCCAAATAGGGTGTCTTGATTATTGGATATCATAGGGGATACAAGAAAAGTTGGAAATCCAGAAAAAAACAGTGATAAATCGTCGGAGTGGTCAACAAAAGCCTGGAAAAAAGCAATGAAAATCCCACATGAATCCATGCCTATCCATTTTGCGGGAATCTTCATGATTCCATTGAATTCTGTTGAGTCTGTTGGCTTTGAAATGTCGGGAATTCGTCAGAAATTGTCCTGTCGAATTTCGAAAAAAATCGCACACTGAAAGGTTCATCCGATACGTGCGCCGTGCTTAAGTCACATCAGGCGGGAAAAGTCACATCATCCCCATGGCACGGCGGCAATAGAGAAAGTCACATCAGGCAGTGGAAAGTCACATCAGGGAAGAAGAATCACCATGGCACAGCCTGTTTCATCTATAATTAGAGATTTAGTTAAAAGTAGCCGAAGCATTGCGCACAGCGATGATTTTGAAGGGCACAAGTTAATACAAACAAATTCTCGGCAGCTAATCCTACAAGCAGCAGGCAAGCAGCAAGCAAGCAGCAAGCAGCAAGCAAGCAAGCAGCAAGCAAGCAGCAACCAGCGTTTCAAATATAAGTTTTAAGAATCAACGCAATACAAGAAAAAAAAACTTTTCCAGGCGCACGGCCCCAAAACAATGAAATCGTTCAATTGCTAAAAATTGTGATGATGCCAAGCTTGAACTTGTTCCAGGCGCACGGCCTCCGGATACGACTTTTAGAAGCTGATACGACTTAACCCGAGCACTTGTACCACTGGAACCAGCCGTTCCCCAGGTCCTGGCCGTTGAGCACCAATTCAATCCTGGCATCGCTACGCTACTGGGCTAGCTTCGGTAGCATGGTTCTTCTGACCACTGCCATCTGAAAAAAAACAAAACACATCAAGATAGGTATAGAATCGACCATGGTTCAAGATAGTAGTATAGTATCTATGGAACCATGGTCGATAGTATCAAAACACATCAAGAACCATATAGATACCATCGACCATGGTTCTTGATGGCCATAGGGTAACACTTTCATCTTCTCCCAATGGCTTGATCGAAGAAAATTTCGCATCTCCGTTGCTGGATCTTGCCCCCGAAAAATCGTAGGTCTTGAGCCATCCCCTATGATTTCTCCATGTTTACCGGTTAAAACCAACATGTAAAATCCTGGGATAGTTGATTCTTCATCAAATCTTTGTTGGTAATGATGTTAATGATAAATACCCGTTGCTTATACACCTTAGCCTGGAGCCAAGGATTTAAGCCAAGATTTGGGATAGAATCCAGCTGGTCTGAGACCAAAGGGCCCTGGATAGAATCCCTGGCTTGACCCCACGGTAAAAACAATGCAAAATTAAAAAAAACAGCAAAGGGTTTTGGAGATAAAATCCAAAGGCTTGAGATAACCCAACGAGTGATCAGAAAGACTATGTTAGAGATAGAATCCCTGGGCCCGAGAAGCACATGCCAAAAGTGTCTTCAAGATAAAAACCAAGGGCCCAAGATCCAAGCCAATGCCTGATGACAACGCCTGATGTTCCCGATTGCTGGATGATGCCAGCTCGTGCCGAGCGACGCGTGCCCCCTTTTCCGTCTTTCCCAAATTGCTCCCGTTGTTCGGCCTCCATTGTCCCACTTTTGGTTTTTCAGATGAGTCCAGTCCAAAACCAACCAGAAGGCACATTCAGGGCAACTGCCATGGGTGAAACCAAGGTTGTCGCAGCAGACAGAATTGGCTTGGTGCTTCAGATTGCGGACACCAAACTTGGAGCTGATGGAGTGCAAGTCACGCTGACAGCGAAAGCACTTGAAGTAGTGAAACATGCCCATGAATGGACCAGCTGGCCCAAAGCCTTGCATGGGACCAAAGGATCTGCGAAGTTGACACGAGAGATTCCAGGAACATCAGGAAAGCAAAAGATGCGAAAGAAGACAGCAAAGAAGCAAAAGACCAACATGACCAACGCAGGCAAAGATGACAATGATGACAATGGCACTGTGACCATCGATGACACGGATGATGAGGCCGCAGAATGCCGCAGATCCTGCACCCAGCAGCCACCAGAAGATCTCCCAGAAAACCTTGAAGTCGACCATGCAGAAAAATTTGGTCAAGCATATGCACGACAAGGTGAAGAAGTCAGTGGAGAAAGACTCGAAAACCATCCTCGTAACTTGGCCCCTTCAGATCCCTCAGGTCACAGTACTTGGTCCCAGTCCTTGGGATTTGGAAAGATTTAAGGCCTGGCAGGGTTGAAGCCATAGATATCATAGATATCATAGATCTTATTTCGCTAGTCCGCAAAACCTCAAGCCACTTGGATTCTAGCCCGAGATTCTTGGGTGATCGACGTTGAGCTTGGGTGACCCTCATGTGTTGTTTAGATATGTTTGGTTTCAGATGTTTATGCTTTGATTTGAGGCTTTGATTTCACCCACCAATTCTGAACATTCTGAACACTTGCCACAACAATAGATTTTTAGCGTGTAATTCATATCTTTGGCCCGCTCCTACTGGCTAAGGCCATACCGGAGAATTTCAATATCATAGATCTTATTTCGCTAGTCCCCAAAACCTCAAGCCACTTGGATTCTAGCCCGAGATTCTTGGGTGATCGACGTTGAGCTTGGGTGACCCTCATGTGTTGTTTAGATATGTTTGGTTTTAGATGTTTAGGCTTTGATTTGAGGCTTTGATTTCACCCACCAATTCTGAACATTCTGAACACTTGCCACAACAATAGATTTTTAGCGTGTAATTCATATCTTTGGCCCGCTCCTACTGGCTACCGGAGAATTTCAACATCATAGATCTTATTTCGCTAGTCCCCAAAACCTCAAGCCACTTGGATTCTAGCCTGAGATTCTTGGGTGATCGACGTTGAGCTTGGGTGACCCTCATGTGTTGTTTAGATATGTTTGGTTTTAGATGTTTAGGCTTTGATTTGAGGCTTTGATTTCACCCACCAATTCTGAACATTCTGAACACTTGCCACAACAATAGATTTTTAGCGTGTAATTCATATCTTTGGCCCGCTCCTACTGGCTAAGGCCATACCGGAGAATTTCAATATCATAGATCAAAATTTCGCTAGTCCCCAAAACCTCAAGCCACTTGGATTCTAGCCCGAGATTCTTGGGTGATCGACGTTGAGCTTGGGTGACCCTCATGTGTTGTTTAGATATGTTTGGTTTTAGATGTTTAGGCTTTGATTTGAGGCTTTGATTTCACCCACCAATTCTGAACATTCTGAACACTTGCCACAACAATAGATTTTTTAGCGTGTAATTCATATCTTTGGCCCGCTCCTACTGGCTAAGGCCATACCGGAGAATTTCAATATCATAGATCTTATTTCGCTAGTCCCCAAAACCTCAAGCCACTTGGATTCTAGCCCGAGATTCTTGGGTGATCGACGTTGAGCTTGGGTGACCCTCATGTGTTGTTTAGATATGTTTGGTTTTAGATGTTTAGGCTTTGATTTGAGGCTTTGATTTCACCCACCAATTCTGAACATTCTGAACACTTGCCACAACAATAGATTTTTTAGCGTGTAATTCATATCTTGGGCCCGCTCCTACTGGCTAAGGCCATACCGGAGAATTTCAATATCATAGATCAAAATTTCGCTAGTCCCCAAAACCTCAAGCCACTTGGATTCTAGCCCGAGATTCTTGGGTGATCGACGTTGAGCTTGGGTGACCCCCATGTGTTGTTTAGATATGTTTGGTTTTAGATGTTTAGGCTTTGATTTGAGGCTTTGATTTCCACCCGCCAATTCTGAACATTCTGAACACTTGCCACAACAATAGATTTTTAGCGTGTAATTCATATCTTTGGCCCGCTCCTACTGGCTAAGGCCATACCGGAGAATTTCAATATCATAGATCTTATTTCGCTAGTCCCCAAAACCTCAAGCCACTTGGATTCTAGCCCGAGATTCTTGGGTGATCGACGTTGAGCTTGGGTGACCCTCATGTGTTGTTTAGATATGTTTGGTTTTAGATGTTTAGGCTTTGATTTGAGGCTTTGATTTCACCCACCAATTCTGAACATTCTGAACACTTGCCACAACAATAGATTTTTTAGCGGGTAATTCATATCTTTGGCCCGCTCCTACTGGCTAAGGCCATACCGGAGAATTTCAACAGGTTCAAAAAAGGCGATGCCTTGATCAGGCAAGAGCTCCAACGATTTGTGGAACTCGACGCTGCGCAGCACCCTGACCGGCCACTTCTTGATGAGAATGGCTATGTCCGACTGCCAGCCAGTGAGGGTGCCAACAAGCAGCAAGATCCGCAAGTTGGCCAGAAGTGGAGTGCCATTCTAGAGATGGCCCCGGGGTACTTTAGCAATTTGTTCTTGCAAAGTCGAGGGAAGGACGATGGCAAGGCGGTTTATAATGTGTTTTCCCGGATTCAGAGGCAAATGTCCACGCCGCCTCATTCCAGGAAGGAAGCTCCATTGCTCTTAGAATTTTGTTTTTCCCCAGATAGCTGGAAGCTATAGGGGTTCTTACTTCTCAAAGGTCAGGTCTTCGGTGGCGAATTGTGGCGAAGTTTGGCAAGGGTGCTATGCAGGGTGCAGTGCAGGGTGCTGTGCAGGCTGCTAGGCTGCTCTCCAGACTGCGGTGGCGAGGTCTGGCAAAGGTGCTTTGCAGGGTGCTGTGCAGGGTCTGTGTAGGCTATTAGGCTGCTTGGGCGGCTGCTGTCCAAACCATTGCCGGAAATAAAATCCAAGGTTTGAGGTTTTGGAATTCCCAAGGTCACCAGGATGAAATCCCATGAGCTGAGATTTGGCATTTTATTAACTAGGCCAAGGATGCCAAAGATAAAATCCAAGGTCTGACAAACAAGCATAGATATATCATAGAAATAAAATCCCTTGGTCTAGCATCCAACATCTTCTCATTGTTTGAAGCCGTGCTCTGGATAAAATCCATGGGTCAAACATCAAATTTTCCCTGGCTGAAATCCCTAAACAGGTTTGAAGACTTTAACTCGAGGCTCCAGCCTAGGGATTTTAGCCAGGAATAACCGACGGGTGTATGATAATTTTCTCTATACCCGTTCAAGGCAAAATTGACAACCCCCCCCAAAAAAAAAGTTTTTCATTACCATGGTGACCCCAGCCACCCACATTGTTCTGGATGTTATCGCTATTTTGGGATATTTCTGATGGTCAATCCCCCTATTTTTATCGTCATTACGTAATTAGTGAGCTATATACACTAACAGTGTCATGTTATACACTGTTCGTGATTCTTGTACCCGATTGGTATAGATAGGTTTCATCTTTGTGTTTCCATTGCTTTGGGTTTGACCTCTGGTAAACTGCCAATTTATAGTTCAATTACCCATGAAGAATGGTGATTTTCCACAGTTTTTTTTTGAATGTTTACCAGAGGGTAACCACACTACTTTCTCAGTAGGAAAAACGTCATTTCCAACCAGGCATCGACTGCGAGCTGGTCTGGAACTCAGAGCCTCAGGAGTGCACTTCGTTTTTGACGTTGACTCGTCATTGTTTAAGGATCAACCGGCAACTGATCCTGAAAGCAAACTCCAAATTAAGATAGAAAGGTAAAATCCGATTCTGAAATCGTGGAAAACGTTAATAAATTGCGTTCCTATGTTTTTGATTCTTTTTGCAGGTTACCATAAGCAACTAAGCCTGCTCTGAGCTGGTGTATCCTCCAGTAGCCACTTCCTAATCAACAAGAAAATCGCTGGTAAAAAAAGCTCACTGTACCAAAAACCAGCACTCACGCACGTGATATTGAGCCAGACCTCACCAGCACTTACGCATCCCATCTGGAAACTGGCAACCAGAGAAGTCCCACATCTCAGTTATCCCATGACTGGGATGTAACACTCACCAGTTCAGCAATTCGGAAGCATTGTTACTTCAAATGGATTCAAATGGTTGGTCAAACGCCTGGTACCCGGATGGTACCCGAAGTCATAGCTGGTGGATGGGGGGATCTTCCAGCTTGCCAGAGGCTACATGGATACTAAGTGCATTTTATAAGTTTAGCTTTAACTTGCCTGGATAAACCAGGAAAATAATCTTATAAACAGGAAAATAATCTTATAACCCAATGGTAAGTTAATGGCAAGTGTAATCTATAAGCCCCCTTGGCTGTAGTTATAATTACCACAAACCATATGGAGGTTTCTTGAAATGGGGGATCCCCAAGTCACCGTGGGTTTCAATACTAAGTCGTCGTGGTCATTCATGACTTGGATGATGTAGGGAATGTAGGGGTACCCCTATGACTTAGGAAACCTCCATATATTCCTGGTAAGTAGAGGTACGTATGATTTACACACCCCATGAGCTACATATAAGAAATATATTAGTACATATTCAAATTATACTTACCACAAACCCCATATATTAATAGTTGGAACTACCACAAACCATAACTAACATATTGTGGAATACTATAACAAGTTAACTAATTAAACTAAATTAATATATTAATATTTGATAATTAGCAAATACTTACCATACATAAACTAAGGTACTGTTGTTATTGTAGCAAAGCCAGATATTCCTGCTCTGAACCCATCGATGACACCGGTCTCGCCCGGCGACATTCGAAGCGTGAGAGCTTGGGTGCTGCAGTGGGACGTACCAAACCCAGCTCTTCTCCTGACACGGCTGAGGCAATCGGGAGAAAACGTCTGGATGAATCAACATGAATAATAATGATATACAATATGATTAAACATTACTTGATAATTAAATGGATGATATATTGAATATGAATAGTATCACTATGTATTGCTTAATGATTCATAATGTGATTGAACATGAATATGATTACTGAATAGTATTACTGAATAGCATTAGTTTTGTAATTAATGTTCAGAATGGTAACTATACTCATATATGGGCATACATAGAAATAATTGTGCTATCCTCCGATCATACTAAATACCACCCATCTGGGTATTTATATTATGTCGATTGGGGGAAGGGATTCAAAATTCACCAACCTATAAAAGTAAAGATGGTTCATTTTAGGATAATTACCCTATTTTTTTACCATCCTTCAGACAAGTGGTGGTGAATTACCCTAATATATCCATCCAGATGATCATTTCTAGTGACGCCCTGGTGTCTTCTTTACAAGTTGCCCAGAAAAAAAGGACTAAGGATGGACCAAGAAAAGGGTAAGTTTTAAATGGACGGCCAGTAATCTTCAGCCATAGCCTATACCCATATAGAGGAATATTGAGGGTATCAGGGTATCGATGGTACCTTTCCCGAGTGGTTGTGACAAATGTTGGGTTGCATAACCTTTCAGAAAATACTTGCTATCATATGTAGATAGATAAATAGAAATAAAGAAAGACAGATAGAGGGATAGACGGATAGATGGATAGATGGATAGATGGATAAGTAAGATTAGATTAGATTAGATTGGATTGGATTGGATTTAGATTAGATTAGATATGGTTGGAACAATTCGGAGCTACGAAGAGTTTCCCAACCACATCATAGGTAGAGGATGAATATATCTTGTTTGATGAAGCAAAACTCCCGGAAAGAAGTTCATCGGGTTGTATGGCTGTATAAACCAACTTCAGGTAAAGAATTAGGGTTTATACTGGTTGATCATGGAAAATACTAACCATTGTAAACATGGCAAATATGAAAGGTTTAAATATGTGTATTTAATGTGTATATATATATCTAATTATATATATGTATGTACATATTTACACCATCTGCCCACATTCTCAAACTCCTCCACATCGCACGGTTGCATAGACGTCCTGGAGTTACAGTATATAACTGGAAGGCTGAAGATCGCATGGAAAGTGGTTGAGACTTGGGGTCTCACAAACTATAAATGGATGTTGGCTAAGATAGTTTCTAACTCCAAGAATTAGAGATTATGATGGATTATGGTAGATATTATATATAGTGAACGGGGTTTACAAACCAGCCTATAGCTCGGGGTGACACCGCATTGTAGTCACTGGGTACCAACCAAACTTATAAACCAGGGCTTTTCTCTTATGGATTTTCCCCATGCACTGGTTACCCCCTTTTGGCGAAACTACCCAGTGCTATTCCCAGTTTACAACTCGTAAAGCAACTTCTGAAAGTACTAAACTCATCAGCAATAATTACTATAGTTCCTACTCACCAGCGAACATGGGATTTACACGCTGGGTTGATCAGTGCATAGTGCAGTCTGCGAAGGGATGACAAAACAAATGTGGCGGATTTCCGAGGTGGAAATCAGCTCAGGCGGGAACGCAACTTATCGCCGTAAAACAGTGGGTGTGTTTGAAAATACAGGATATAAGCCGCCTAGTTATCGCAATTTCTTGATTGGGATACCAGGATAGTGATGATAAAACCACTGAAACTAGGGGTAGCCTCTGGTAAACATACAAAAAACTATGGAAAATCACAATTTTGACGAAGTAAATCAACCATAAATTGCCATGTTTTTTTCGACAGTCTCCCTGATATTACTCCGCGAAGCCTCAGGCTGTTGATTTGTTACAGGATGAAATCAATTTACCCAGTAAAAATCAACCAGAAATATCATGAAATATCTATAAATCACGATTTTTTTGCGAGTTTCAATCCCATGTTCCCCTATTTTTGGCTGAATTCCCATGTTTTTTGGGTCATTGCCACCATCTTCCCATCCATCTGTCTCCTGGAAGTCTGAGGATGCCATGAACTCCAATACACCACCCAGACGCCCAGCACGCGGCAGGGCCTCTGAGCTTGGGGTATTACAAGGTGAGGACCCCCCAAACAATAGCTAAGTTGACTTATAACTTGATTAACTAGGGTTTATAAGTGATATAACTGTAGCCAATTGGTTTATAAATCAACACACATAACTGGGGGGCTGACCTTGTATGATATGATTGTTTACTGGTTAATATGTTTTGTTCCCATAGCCAACAATGAATATCAATGCTTATCAACTCATATCATAGTATCCCACGTTATTGTTGGTCAACTCACATCATAACCATTAAACATAATACCCACAATATGTGTTCATATGCTCATGGCTAATACGCTTACAATATTCATTATATTCCCTATCAAAACCATAGCTTAACACTGCTTTTCACATTAGCGAGATTATGATAAATGTTTTTACATTAACCACATTATGAAAAATATAACAGCACAGAAAACATTATTAGCTTCAACATCGAAATATTCCATGTAATAACCAGATTATGATAAAGACAACCGCCATATGGCCCACTGCATATTTTTCACACATCACTAAGGTTATATCATATGTTATATATATATATATTATTATATATATATATATCACTATTAAGTAAGTTGTTTCTTTTTCCCCAGTTACAACTGTTAAGGGAAGGCATCCCGCTAGTCACCTTTTTACCACGCCTCACAGTCGGTGGTGAAGTCCCGGTACCTGAGAGATCCCACGATAAGACGTCGCGGGATCAGCCACTCAGCGAGTTTGAAAACACAAAACAAAGGCCACTTCACTTGGTGGCTCATCCAAGTTAGTAAGTGGATTATAAGCCCAGTTTTTTCAGTGAACCTTGCCCCTACTTAGCCCAGTGAACTAACCAGGGGTATATATAACCTACTTAAGTGGGGGTGAACCACCAAGCAGGGACCGATTTCTTGGAGGCTCTGTGTAAGGGCTATGCAAGGGGATAGTTGTCCCCAATTTTGGCTTTATATCAATGGCCATGCAACAGGAACCGATAAAAATTGGAGGTACCAATCCCATATATGTTTGGCCTATTTTTTTGGCCTAAATTTCAGGGAATATCCCCAGAAAATATGGCCAACAATATGGTACGTTTACGTACCTCCATTTTAGGGTCTTGAAGATCTCCCATTGATTATATAATTTGTCCTTAATTTATATCAGGGGACATTGATCATCACTGACCTATGAAAGATGGTTAATAATGATGGTTAATACTGGTGATTAATGGTGATTAAATATGGTACAATGACTCCGGTTTAGGTACCTGGGGTACCGTACCTGGCTGGAAAATCCCCCAGAAAGAGTTCGATGGATTTTTCCAGCTACAGAAAGCGCCATTGCCACGTTTGATTGCCAACGGGTAAATGGGATACTACTGGGATACTAAGTAAGATACTAGGATAACATGCATGATAGGATTATAGGAACCTGTCTATATAGCGGGATATAGAACCAACATATCATATGTGCCAAAGTTCATAGCAGGATAATCAACAGATTTAACCATCAACAATAGGTATTACAATGAGGATAATGGGAATGGATCATGAACACTGTAGATATTACAATAGGGATAACAGGGGACCCCCAGTCGAGCGCTCTGTTGCTGCATCATGGCTTGGTAAATGTCCTTTTGTGGCGATTTTGTAAATTTCTTGAACATTAGCCTAATTGTTGGAGATAAACTATTTGAATGTTTGTTGGGTGATGTTTAGTTAGGACATTTACCAACCCCTATATGTGCTAAAGGCAAGTTACATGGTTACCGCATACAATTGACATATGCAATGCCTCCCTCGCCCAGTTGTGTTTGTTGGTTATATTCACCCATAATAATAGTTAGTGTAATAATGTTGAATATCTCTAGCATAAATCCTATGTGCCATAGTCAAAAGCCTGCATAAGGCAAGTTTGCATTGCATATGACATTATCAGGGTAATCTGCCTTTGTATGCCGTTGTAATGTTGAGGATCTTCTCTTCACCTGGGTGAAGTGAAATTCCAGTCTTTCTTGGTTTAATCCTTTAGAATCCCAATGTTTGTTCAGTCCCCATGGTTGATTAGATCATAATCTTAAACCACATAAATCCTAGTTTCTATGGGGCCACCAACGCAACATAAATCCACAACTGTCTGGCTCAAACCATCGTTTCTACTAGTTCAATCCCAATGATTTGTTAGATCCTAAGTATCTAAGCTAGTATCTAAGTCTTAAGTTGTATGGCCTAATTCCAATGCTTTTGTAGGCTAAACCATCATTTTTGCCGTTTGAATCCCAAATTTCCTTGTGAAATCCTTGTTGTTTGGCCAATCCCAGTCGAAGCTGGCACGTTGTCATCCAAGGCACAGGTTCGGAGCCTTGGGTCCTCCCACTGGCCAAAGGGCCTGTTGACGCTGGCTTTTCTATGATCTCTATAGTTTCAATGGATTGATATATAACCAACATTCATTACACTAACTATTATTATGGGTGAATAATGTATTTAGTTCAATGGATTGGTTTAAGGGAAAATGTGAACTATAGTTTCCCATTTAGGAAAATCCATTGAATGGATTCCCATAAATTATCTATAGTTTTCCCATTCATTTAAGGGACAATGTTAACCGGAAAACCCCATGATCTGAATGGGATTTTTTTTTTTGTGGTTTCCTGTAGAGTTCCCCTTAAACCAATCCATATTGATATAAGCATTGGAAGGTATATCATCATTATATCTAAGTATATACTTTAATATCATAGGCCATAGGCTTCAATATCTATGTTTCATGTTAAAAAAAAAAAAACAATCACATGTTCCATGTTCAATATATGATATTGAACATAATTACCAGATGACACAGTGGTGGGGACATGGTAGTACCCATCAATATACACATCATTCCCTGATTGTACATGGTAGTGCCTGGTAGTGTCTGCCTTTGTTGTACGATATCATATAGCCAAATTCAATCCCGAATTTCATTTCATCTGGTGTGTTTTTTTCGGAAAATATCCGAAACATGAAGAAACAGTTGCACTACAGCATCCATCCAAGATTAACCCAAAATAAGGTAATGTATAATAGGATAAGGGAATGATCATTGGGCAATCGATTTTGTTTATCCGAAGAGCCCTGGAGCCCTGAGAATGCTCAGTCAAAACTAATTCGCTGTATGTATGTCTAAATATCATCAATAAGCCCTATGTATTTGGTAGTTATATATGGGATTTGCTGTATCTGTGGATGGTCCTGGATGGTAGTATTTTGTCGTCATCGGTGTCATCGGTAATTGTCACTAGTCATCCATGTATAGATGGTGCGATGGATGCCATGAAATGATGAAACACTCCATTGATCATTGTTCCTCGTTTGCATATTGAAACAAAGTTGTACCCTTTTAAATAAATGTTGGTTATGACTAACATAGCCATGGTATAGATGGCCCATAGAAATAGATGGTTTACCTGGGTTTACCGTTCTTAAGCATTGTGACTTTCCATGGCTATGTTAAATAATCAGATGGTATACCCTTGTACATAAATGTTGAATTAAAAGTTCCATTGGTGCTGAATCAGTTTAACAAATGCCTTTCACTGACCTAACTTTGCTTGCTAGACCCCCTGATCTGTCCATTTAAATATGCATTGTTAGATGATACAAGAAAGAACCATGGAAATAGCCAATTGGAGGTGTCCATAGTCATGGGGGTACCCATTTTCATCATCCATTTACAGGATGGATTTTCCATGAAATAAACCATCCAGCTATTGGGGTACCCCCATGACTATGGAAACCCCCAATTGCTTCATCAGCTCAATACCAGGCACTTTTCCACATCTCCCAGCCTCTGTGCAATGCACATAGCAGACTGGATCCTGAACGTTGTGCCCCAGTGAGCTAAATCGCAAAGTTGGTGCAAATAAATCACTCCAATTTCACTATGGTTTATGGTCGATTTAGGAAAGCTCCGAATATGAGCTAACCGTCAGCTAACCCCTATTGATGGGGGGATCACCATCCGCTGAGCATTTTCGACGAAGTCAGCTCACACATGTGAGTTGACTGGGTGCTAAGATTCAACCAATGTTGTTGAAACTGACGACGTCAAATCATGGCCAATCTTGGATACCCCATAAAGATGGTAAATATACCTACCAGATCCTAACAGTATGAAGTAACCATCCAAGGTTGCCAGAAAGTAGCAATGTACGATTTGGAAAAATGAACTGGGGGATGCTTGAAGATACCCATTTTAGCTTAATGACGGTCAATCATTTCGTGCACAGTGGTTGATACTAGCCATGGAGGTTTTCTGGCGCTTCGAAAATCATGGAACGAACTGGTGGAATTTCTACAGAGGCCATGTTTTTCATTAGAGGCTAATTGGAAAGGTATTGGGACATAGTGAGCATAGCTTTGTGTTGATTATCACTACAACATATTATGATTCATCCCTAAGTAAGATAATTGTAAGACAATTGGTTGTAACTACCTATTGTTTGACTATAACTACTTAGTGATAACTATCACAACTCCGTTATCTAATTATTAGAGGGTACTTGTCTAATTATACTTGGCTATAGTTACTGCTAGAGCTACTGATGGTAGTTATAGAGTTATAGCCATGGTAAATCTTTGGTAGTCCACAAGAAAATAATCCTTTGCTGGTTCTAGTATTGGTTTCTATCCAAGGTTCGGGTTGTATGATGGTATCTCCCTGAACAAATCAGTAATATCATCAGTAAAATACCATGGGAAACCCTTAAACAAATCCGTACCATCAGGAAACACCATGGAAGTAATACCATCAGTATTACCCTCTGGTAAACGTTTACACAAAACTATGGAAAGATCCACCATTTTCAATGGGTAAATCCACGAACTAAATCACCATTTTTAATAGCTAATTTTGACATAACCATCAGTATTACCATTGAAAGTTACAGTCCTGGCATCTCCCGTCCCACTGGAATTCGGCCAAGCCGCCCCTTCACATGGCTCGAAGAACTGCGAGACCCGACTTCCGCCTTTCGACGTCGCGCCGTTCGGGCGCCCGTGAAGGCCTGGGGCGTCGAAAGCGGGGAAAGCCATGGGAAATGCAGTGCCAGTGGATGTTCAATATCTAAATGTGGAATATTAGTATCATCTTAACTTTTAGATATCTATGATGTAACAATGTGGCATATACATGCATATATAATATATATATATATGTGAATGCTGGATGTTGTTGGTTAATAGCGATAATGTTAATTTCTGAATTTTGGATAGCAAACAAGTCCCTATGGATCCAAGCACGACCCTATGCCATGCCATGCCTTTAGTGGATTCTCTATATCTAAGATCTTGCAATACGGAAGATATGGTGAATCGTTAATACTATGATAGTACTATGTTTTTTGTTAATGTTCTGTAGCTAAACAAAAAAGCCTATGGATCCAAGTAGTACCCCCTCAGGAATCCGTACTTGTTCAGGAAGTGCATCCATTGGGCTAAGGATGGTTGAAACCACAACGGATAGACTGATCATAACCTTTCAATTTCCAGTTTAGAGGGAAATTTCCTATATATATATAATTATATATATATGAATCCAAAGAGGGTTCACCAGATATTCGAGGAAACCAAAGGATTATTAAATGGGATAACATAGTTGGCAGCATGCTTTCCACTACATGGATCGGTCACCAGTTTGAACCCTTTCATCCAGGTTTGACTCAACATAGGGAAAATCATTTGCTTACAGAAAAATGAAGCTGAACGCTGGGATTTGGGGGTACCCACTTTTTGAACTTCGAGAACCTGAAAGCATTAACACATATCTTATTGACAGAAAATAGGCTCTCCAAAATCTCAAGGTCGATTGCTTGATCATCATCTCCCCTTAGATTTAGATCTGCCCAAGATATCCGCAAGATCAGAATTTCCAGGGAAAAAAAACACGAAGCCAGCTGCCGGCGAGCTTCTGAATCGAGCTTGTTGCCTCGGTTATAAGTTGGCTTCTAGTCCCAGGGAATATCGGTCAAGATCATAATGATTTGACTTGGAAAGAAAACATCGCCAACCACCGACAAATTGTCGAAACTACGGTCTGGCAATGCAAAAAAAAAAAACAACTTTCTCCCAGGCATTTCAGGATCCTAAAATGGAGGTACGTTAGTACCATATAAGGCCATATGTTCTGAGGATATTCCCTTACATAGGCCCAAAAATAGGCCTTATATATGGTAGGTACCTCCTCTTGAATCGCTTCCTGTTGCATGGCCATTGATTGTAGGAAAAAACACGTTTGTCGAACGATAGGTTTGGGTGGACTCCCTGCCTTGCATTTTGCAAGGTCAACCCCGTCTGGGATGTGCAGTCAGGAAGTGGTTGATCATCCATATATATATATATCCTATATATTCCCATGTTATGAGGGATAATTAGTCCATATACAACTGGGGGTATAACCAATCTACTAAGTGGGATGCACCCCCAAGCTATCTGTATCACCAAGACGCAAATCTTTCAGATCGCAATCTGCTTCCAGCTTTCCAATGTCACCTCAAAAAAAAAACATAAAGGAATGACTTGGATTTCTTTCAGAATTGTTGTTCTTGAGTCCTTGAAAAGTCTCAATGTGTCTCCAATCTTTCAACCTGGTTCTTTGAGCTGATCCCTCTAGTGATGGATGCTGCTGGCATCGTGGCCATCGAGTTAGATGATAGATGTGTGTCTTTCTGTTCGGTAACTTTCTTAGGTAAACCTTGGATATGTTTTGGTGGTTATCATTGTTAATTTATGTTAATTTCTTCCATTTTCATCATATTCGGGTTGGTGGTTGACCTACCCATCTGAAAAATGATGGAGTTTGTCAATGGGTTTCGGATGACATCCCATATAATGGAAAATAAAAGTAATGTTCCAAACCACCAACCAGTATGTACTTTTGCATAGAAATTAAGCACCGTTCTTCACGAGTCAAGCGTCGAGTGGTTCATCCCCTTCAACTCACCAGGTACCTGAAGATATATATAAATTGAAGATATCCATGAACCCCAATGTTTGGATGATACATTCATAAATGAACATAAATGAAGATAAATGTCGAACACGCTCAAAATTATTATGTATATATATTGATGTGACATGATGTAAGCTATCCCCTTAGGGCCCTTAGGGTGTCTTGTTGACCTTCCCCTTGGCCAAGTTTTGGCCAGGTGCTGCTTAAGCGTCCACGAGCACCACCGCCTATGCTCACCTTGATCAAGGTGCCCGGAGGGTGGTGTCAGGCCGCCCATGCCATGAACATGTCAGGGGGGCCATATCAAAAACCCCATGATGATTTCACTAAGACCTAAGAAAAGCAGGAAAATACACCAGCAAACTATGAGGATTCATGGTTGATGTTGAAGAAAGTTGCTTTACTACTCACATCATCAGGGTTTTTATGGGTTTTTGGTAATTATTAAATGTAGTCAATGGGGTTTAGAAACCAACTTCTAACTAGAGGGCCTCACCGGCTCTTCCCTGTATAACAAAACTGGCGTGTCGCAGTAGGGGCATTCTCCAAACTGATGTATCAAAAAATGATCCAGTATACCCTCTGGTAAACGTTTACATAACTATGGAAAATCACAATTTTTAGTGGGTAAATCAACGAACTAACTGGGCCATTGTCAATAGCTATTTTGACATAACCAGAGGGTATTCCAACACAAATCCATTACAATTCCTTTAAACTTGGCATGAACCTTGGGAAACCCCCATATCATCCGATAAATCCCCGCCTGGGAAACAAAATGGCAATCCCAAGATCTAGACAAAGGCTGATTTTGTGCCCCGGATTTAACCTGGAACTGATACGAGAACTGTGAAACAATTGAGACTTGGTAGGGGCATGCAGGAGCAAGACAAAGATATCTTAAATCATGTCTTCAAAGAACAAGGTGCAGTACTTGATCAGAATCTTGAAGGGATTTCACTTGGATATTTGAAAACTCTGCCGTCAACATCCAAGTTTGGGGGACTTGATCAGCCCCTACAGCAATGACCGGGACATCTTCACCTCGAGGAAACCACCAGCACATCTTAGCCAAGAGACCATAACTGGTTGGTGGTTGACCTACCCCGACTGAATGGAAAGTCATAAAGTTCCATGGTTCCAAAGCACCAAACAGATAAGGGTCGGAAAGTAGACCTCTGTTGCTTCAATCCACTGATCTTCTCATTTACCCTCTGATTATTTAACATAGCCATGGAAAATCACAGTTTTTAATAGGTAAACCAACTATAAATGGACCATTTTCCATGGTTATGTTAAATAACCAGAGGGTACTATATTTACTTAACTTTGCAACCCCCAAACAGATGGTATGAAATCTATGCCACCAGCATGGTGATTTGTTGTCTTCCCATATGTTCCACGGTTGAATCCCAGTTCTAGCTGGGTATCCCACTTAATGCTTGCTTAAGAATCCCCCGACCATCTTAAAGCCCATTGTTGGTTTACACCATGGGAATGGTCATGTTTCAAATACATGTGTTTTACGCTTAAATCAGGTTAAATCGTATCATACCTGCATGTTTGCGGTTTAAGAAACCACCGTTTTCAACCGTGAAATTCACATGACCACGAGGAATTTACAGGCACACTGCTCGTAGTGCAGGTCAGTGGCTGAGTGCAAGCAGCTTTGCCTCAAATGGTAAACGTTGGGTGGGGCTCAGCCAAAATGTTGTCGTTTTGCAGCCAACATGATCATTTCACAACAACCCCCAAAACAATCCAAAAACGATAAGAATCATGAGATTTCACAAAGAAACTGCACGGACTGATCGATTGGCATAGCCTGCGAAAGATGTAAAACCCGTGGAATTCCCATCATCCCTTGTATGGAGTGGTGAGGGATTGGGTGTTGATACTGTTGATACCCTCTTGGCTGTCGGGCTTGCCGCTGGGGTGAGCAAACCAACAAGTGGGATAGAAGGAGTGAGCCCTGAAGTCGCATGTTTCTGCCTGGACCCTTAAAGGTTCAATGACCTCACATGATTGACGTTTGGATTGTTGTACCATAGCTCAAAATAACGACCGAGGAAGCCCAATGACACATCTAGGAGGCACGTATTCTAAATCAATTGGCCAAGCTATAGCAGCTATAGGGCCCGGAATGAGGGTTCTAACATCAAAACGCGGCCCTGGAAATGCATTTGAAAGTATCCTGCAGTGGCCACAAACATGGCTGGCCCGAAAATGGACATGTTTGATACGCATCTGCAAAAGATCTGCGGTATTTTTGCCAACATTCACCCTGTGGTTAGATACCATGGCAATTGGGGAACATTCCCATTGTGTGGATCATGTTCCTTTCGGAGGTGGGGGCTTTCCAGCCGTATACTTAATATTTCTACCGGCGGTAAAAATATTGTGTAAAATGACATAATAATCCCATCGCGGTGACCTTGATCACGTGAAATCAGAACATGCAACAAATCCATAATGAGTCATAATACGTTTGTCTGACAATGACATATGACATATATCATATATCCCCAAATGGTTATTTTCATGGGGACATTTTATCGCAAACCATCAGATTGGAGGGGGTACCCCCATTTTCAGACAATCCACATTTCGTATCCCTGCAGTTTCTTGGCCCTTTACCAGCTATAAGTCAGTAAGTCACCCCATGTATGGAATGATAACCCCGTGTGTGATTTATAACCGCAAAAAAGAAACGGATAAACGGCTTTGACTGTACAAGGTAGTGCCCCCCAGTTATAAGTTGGTTTATACACCATAGGAATAGTATGTCAATATATCTACCTAATCAACCATAGTGAAATTGGGAAATTGGAGTTATAAACGCACCGACTTAGCGATTTAGCTCACTGGGGCACCACCTTGTACCTTTCTTAGAAACCACACATCGTTGGTGGCTCAAAACCCACTCTCCGAGTCGAAAATCGGCCGAGCTTCTGATCACAAATTTCATCCCTCAGCATTTTCAGACAACAATTTTGCTACCCCAAGAAGGTGGGTATTTATCCAAGAAAGGGGATTTGAAACAAACATATTGGATGTAAGCATGACTCTAATAGGATCTTGGATTCAATGACTAAAGCATGTTAACAGTTTAAACATCTTTAAAGTGCCTAAGATCTGACATATAGGGGATGTAAACCACCAAAGAGGATATTGGATTGAGAATAAGTTTCTGTTCGTTTAAACCATGACAATGGGTCAGTATATCTACCGTTGGTTTTTCAGTGGTCTCTTAACCAACCTTAACTTGGGCCTCCGCGGTGACTGGAACAATGAGGAGTTTAACCAGCTCCATTTTTAATGGTTTCTGTTTGTATTCTTTGATGCTTGACTGAAAAACATGGAGAATGTACAAGGTATAGGGCTGCTAATTTGTTGCAATTAGCTTGGTTATGTAAGCAAGTAGGGTTTAACAAAAGTTCATGCTGGATAATTAGAACTACAACAGTTCATGGGGTAAACCAATAACCATTTCACAGGGGAGGCCACAAATTGTAGGTGGCTCCACCCATTTCCGTTGTGGCTTTCCGTTGTGGCAACTGGGCCCTCTGGGCCCTCTGGGCCCTCTGGGCCCTCTGGGCCCTCGGACGGGTAGAAGAAGGACAAACCCTCAGAGGAACCGACATCCTCCAAAAAGCACGCGTCCTGCCACATCTCAGCACTATGAGAGCATCATCTGAAGTTGGTTTCTAATTCATGGTGGTTCATGGTGATTAATAGTGATTATAGATAATGATGGTTAATGATGGTTAATGATTATATAATGATGGTTAATGATGGTTAGAGATGGTTAATGATGGTTAATTATCTGGTTGCTGGTTGACCTACCCCTCTGAAAAATGATGGAGTTCGTCAGTAATTATTAAATTTATTATTCCCAATATGTGGAAATTCCAAACCAGCAACCAGGAAGTCATGTTCAATGGAACTCCCAAGTTTGGATCTTCCCTTTCTGGGATGGCTCCTTAGGCAACTGCAACTCCATCTTTCAACTTTGCATTGCCATGAAACACTGTGGCCCCCCCAAAAAAACGACCAAAAACTCAGTCCTTCCGATCACAGCAATACCCTTGACCCATGGCGGTGCAAGAGTCCGGTGGTTTGTTTAAGGATCGTAAACAGGGTTTGACAATGTTGATTTGGTTAAGCATCGGGGGAATGGACTACGCCAGTGATTCTCTTCCAGTCTACATTGGCCATGCACTGAAGGCAGCCAAATGATCCGTAGCAGCTGCAAAGCATCCCATAGTATCATAGTGCAGACTTGGGAATACAATATATATATATATAATATATATATATATAATATATATATATATATCATATATATATATATTTAATATTATTTAATGGTGTTTTGTGTGTGTGTGTGGGTGCTTTGTTGCGGCAAACCCGTCACATGAAGCCACCAGGATCTGACCTGTGACACCTGTGTGGATGCAATATACCAGCCTAATCTGTATCATTTGTTGGGCCATGTATATCCTCATGATCTGATCTCTGATTCCACGGGCTGTCCCAAAATGGCGAGGCCGGCCGCGGTGAGGTTCAAGCGATCCAATAGGTGTCGTGGTTTCTGACTACTTCCATGATGGCTAAGATTCACCGCATTTTCCAAGGAAAAAAACATGGAATGTATGGAATGTCTTAAGATTCAGCACTACTTTCCTATGGAAAAGCAGGTGGCTGGTGGCTTTGGGATGTCACCGGATCCTGTTGGTTGGTCCTCTGCAGCTATAGTCAGTATGGGAAGATGAAAAATCACCAGCCAATGGTGTGGGATTAGCCAAGCCTAATCACAAATTAGATCATAAAATGGGTTTGTCTGAAAATAGGGTATATTCCCAATTATAGCCATTTAATAGGGATAATGATCATTAACCATTGGGTTTAGGGGTACACAACATTTTCAGACAAACCCATATGATAAATCCCTGATTCCTGGCCAAGTCGAGGTTGGTTTAAATTGGATTCGTTGGCGAAAAACCGCAGTACTTCGACGTCGGCACCTGGGTCTTGACCTGCTGGTCGATTTGCATAAAAAGTCGCTTCTTCTGTTGTTCCGCCTAGCGAACAACGCGGGGGTCCGAATGGATGGTGGATGGGCCGTTGCGAAATCCTATAAATCACCAAACAGATGGTTGAAATCCCAACAAAATAATGGGATAAACATGGATGTTTACCACCGTTTTCAACTGGTGCAGGATTTCGCTGGCCCATCCACCGTATGGTTTTTTAGAGGTTTTGACCTATCCCCAAATTTGGGTTGAGAAAGCAGCCCCGATCCCAAGTGCAAAGCCTGAAAATAAACCTGGATACAGCGCAATAATGGGATTCTGGGTAAAGTAGAACAACTTCCTTAAACATACAGAATTAGTTGATCATTCTTAATTAAGTAATTAATCATCACCGCCCTGCCCTTATTCTATGATGTTTGGGCCTGGGACCTGCATCCAGAACGATCCCATGAAAGCTGCAGCTGAAAAACCTCATGGTGAACAACATATGGAGGTTTCCCAAAATGGGGTATACCTCTAAATCATCATCCATTTTGGTAGGATTTATCATGCAAAACTATCATAAACGATCATAAACTATCCAACTATTGGAATACCTCCATCTATGGAAACCCCGTATGAATTTTAATCAGATTTAATCCATTGTTGTGTTGCTAAAATCCACCCTCAGAGATAAATATGGTTAATCATACCACTACTGGTTGGTGGTTTGAACCTAGCTGTGGCTCAAAACCCTACCAGCGGGCAGTCGTTCTTACCGATATTTGAGCGTTTTGACCCCACTGATGGCTACTACTGGTTGGGATCAACCCAGAGGGTATGACATCCTCTTCAACCCTAAGTGGGATGCAATGGGAAAGGGCTCCCGTCTTTCACTGGTGATGGATTGTGTTACCCATACTGGGGAATCAATGATTGGAGTTACGGTCCCTGACAGTAAGCAGATTAGGGTGCTGGGAGCCATCAACCCCCAAATCAAGGGTTGTCGACGAGTCACCTTGTTTGATGTGGTTTTAGAAAACCCTGGCAAGATCCTGGATGTCCACCTTGATGAGCAGTCTGCTGTCATTGCACATGGACTTCGCCCTGCTGAGGATGTCTTCAGGTGTGTTGAACTGTGTTCGGGGATTGCCTGTTCTAGCTCGGGTCTTCAACATGCTGGTTTCCGTCATGTGTGCAGTGTTGAGTGGCGTGCCCCTTTTGTGGACTTGCACCGAACCTCCAAACCTGGAATTCCCGTCATCCATGGGGACATTTGCAATCCTTCATGTCTCAAAGAAGTGGCCTGCAAAGTTGACCCACCTTTCACGTTGATGACTGGTTTCTCATGTCAGCCATACTCCACAGGTGGTTCACAAGGTGGTTCAAATGATGAGAGGTCAGACACCGTTCCTGCCACTGTTCGAGCTGTGCACTTGTTCCAGTGTCCTATACTCATCATTGAAAATGTGACCCAAGCACGTTCCAACCAGTTTGTCCGGGCCTGTTTGCAGCAACTTGAGACGGTTCTTGGGTACCATGTTTCTGAGCTGACGTTGAAGTTGGAGGACAACTGGTGTGCTAGGCGTCACAGGTGGTGGTTTGTGGCTGTTCACCCTGCCTTTGGGCCTGTCACTCTCACTGATTGGCCGAAAAGTCCAAGTCTGACGATCCGTGATGTCATGCCCTTTATCAAGTCGTGGCCCATTGAGGACTTGGAACAACTCAGGTTGTCACCCCGTGAGGCTGATCGTTTCATGATGGATGGCTCGTCACTGAGGAAATACATGATTCAGACCGAAGGCAAGTTGCCGACCAGCCTTCACTCGTGTGGCAGTCAGGCAGGTGAGTGTCCTTGTGGTTGCCGCAGAGCCTTTAGTGATCAGTTGCTACGTCAGAGAGGAGTGTATGCCCAGTTGATTCAACTTCACTCTGCCGATGGTGGAATTGGATACAGGCACTTGCACCCGATCGAGCTGTCCTTGCTCAACGCCATGATACCACCTGAGTCTTGGATGTCTCGTGACAAACCATGCCTTCGACTTTGTTTGAGTGCCATAGGCCAACTTGCCTCGCCTTTGCAGTCGGTTTGGGTTGGGTCATGCCTCATGCAGCACTTGTGTCAAGTTTTGGAATTGCCAGCGGTTGCACCGATTGAAAGCCTTTATACTTTCAAATCCCAGTTGCGTGCTTTTGCCAAAGACCTTTTTCCAGATGTTGCATCAGGACCTAGCCCAGCGGTGTGGACGACCTTGGTGTATCCTGACAACACTAAGGTTCATGTTCAGGTGCAGCCGGAAACGACCGTCATTGAGCTTTTTCAGGCAGAAATGGCATTGTCACGTGAGGTCACTTCCGATCAGTGGATTGATGCCTCGACTGGACAGCAGCTGGACTATTTCACATGTGTTGCAGGTCTTGAGATTCGTGTGAAAGGTCCTGGATCCGACTTGTCGAATCCTTCTGGACTTCCCTCTTGGACTTCCTCTGTTCAGCCCATCCCTGTGGTTTTTGATGACCCTGAGCAAGAAGATGCTCTCATGTCGACTTCCGGTCCTTCCAGTGTCCCACATGTTGTGGTGCCTTCCGGCGTGCCCCTTGGTGTCCCAGATGTGTCGGTCAGTGGCAGTGCTGTTGATTCTGTGCACGGGCATCGTGTTGATCCAGGCCATGTCATGGACACACTGCATGGATTGCGCAGTTTGACTGGACACCAACTTGCTGACTTGGTCCCCCCATTGGTTCCGGATGTGTCTTCTTGCCTGATGTTTCGCCGTGAAATGGTCAACTTGGAATCTTGGCTTGAGGTGTTATCTCATGAGGGACTTGCCATGGGTGATGATGAGCTCAATATCCACCTCAAAGCATGTGTCAAATTATGCGGCAGACCCGAAGTCCAATACCTCGACCCGTTGTTGGCTAGCAGTTGGCTTCAAGGTGGCTCCACTGATGCTGTTCGTGAATGGTTGGCCCAATTCCCCGACCTGACTACCATTGTCACGGTAGTGTCTGCCAAGGGTCATTGGCTTCCAATTGTTTGGACTGCTGGAATTTCTGATGTCCAGGTTGCGCTGTGGGAACATGTTGAAGTCGATGTTGATTTCTTGAACCCCCTCCATGGACTTGTCAGCTCTTCGTGGGGTCGTCCCATGTTTGGTCTTGCCTGCACTAGGCGTTCCTTTGCCCGTGGGCTTTGTGGTGCTGCTGCAGTGGCGTTTGTGTCACATCGTCTTCTTGGCCATGACCTGCCCAGTTCATATGATGCCTTGTTGCTCCTGCACCAGGACCTGAAAGCCAGTTTTGCTGCCACATGTAACACTGCCGCTGTGTTGCCAAAGCCCTGGTGTTGGGGTTTGGGGACAGTCGATGTCTTTGGCCTAGCCAGTGAACTTCTGCAAGCTCATGGGGTGCCGGCCTCCCAAGCTACTCTGCGTGCCAAATTGGTTGTCCAGTCCCTTGGAAAAGCTGAGGTTCAGAAAGCATTGCATGGTGTTTCCCCTTGGAAATCCCTTAAAGCCCTTGCCAATTTGCAGTCGCCGCCTTTGCAGATGGTTCTGCCTGATGAACAGGCTCAACATAGCCAGGTGAAACAACCGCAGAAGCAGCCAGGTAAGCCCAAGAAAGCCGCCGCGGCTAACAAGTTTGCACCTACTCGGCCTGCTGAACTAGACCCGTCAAAGCTTCTTCTTGAAACTGGGGCCTTCTGTGTCGGACACGATGAGCCAGTTAGCCAGGTGTCGTTTGCCACTTTAGGTCCTCTTGCATCCGGCATCGCCTTGGCCACTTATCCAGATGCACTTCCCTTTTTGCAGGCAGGCAAGTTGCTCACCAACCATGGCTTGGCTTTGATGGTTTTGAATCCACCGAGTGAGGTCCAGACCACTTTGATCACTGCCACTGTCCGTTTTGCCGCTCGATGTAGCATGAATCAGGAGCCAATGATCGTCACTGGATTGCTGGTTCAGCTTGGCAAGACTTGTGTGTACCAATATACAGCCAAAGACACACCAGCTGTCATTGCCACTGATGTTGCCTGTGCCCGTGTCACCGTCTTTAAAGATCAGTGGGAGCATGATTGGGAAGAGTTTGCCAGCCGCCCTGTCAAGCATGTCCTGTCAGTCCTGCAGTGTCTCCAAACGTGCCGCAATGGCATTGATTGCAGTTGCCCTGGTTGGCACCCGGGACAGGACCAATCGCCAGATGCTGTCTTGGATGTGTTCCGAAGACAATACTACAATGACTCAGGCAGGCCTGTCAAGTGGGACAAAGCCACCCATTTTGCAGTCTTCATCAGGTATGTCAAGTGTCTGGAGTCCCATGTTCTTGCCGCAAGTGGCCAGCACGGTGTTTACATCGAACCCAAGACCGAGGATGCACTTAAGCCGCATGGTGAGTATCAGGTGGTGTGGTTGCCTCAGATGGACTTTCAGGCGGTGTCCCATAAGGCCAAGTGTGAAGTGGATTGCCTTGGACTTGCTCGCACAGGTCAACGTTATGGGCTCCGGGTTCATGTCAAGGACTTCCAACGGCTGTTCACTCAGGTCAAACCAGATGCTGTCTACTTAGCTCCGGGACACAGAACCATGTACCACTGCGGCCCTTGGCCTTTTGGTAGTGACCGCAAAAGCATTGCACGAATCCTGCGAGCCAGCCATTGGGAATGCCGACCACTGCAGCCAGTCCAACACGTGCCAGGTGGTTTGATGTGGTCTGTCCAAGCTGTGACTGAGCCTCCCGTCAGGGTTTTGTCTTTGCAGCATGGTCAGGTCGTCATCACGTGCCCTGACTTGAAATCCCCAGTGCCTGATGTTGAAGCCCAAGTTGTCGGTCATGCTGCCACTGTGAACCTGTGCCGTCCGTCCGAGGCTGCTTGCTCAGACCCGTGGTTGACCAGTGACCCATGGTCGAAAGCGGTTAGTGCTGCGCCAACACTGCCTGCAGGGCCCCCTGCCCAACCGGTCTTGCAAGAACTGGAGCAGCGCATTGAACAAAGTATTCTTGCAAAGCTGCCCCCATCAGACAAGATGGACATCGATGACCAGGATCATCGGTTGCAACTGCTTGAAGCCCAGGTGCAGCAGTTGAGCCATAGACAGGCCAGCTTGGAGACCACTGTCCAAGACAATCACCAACAGAACACGGCCCAGGTTCAGACCTTGCAGCAGCAGATGAAGGTTCAGATGGACTTGCAGACGCATCAGATGCAGTCGATGCTTACCGACCAGATGGCAAGGATTGAAACCATCCTTGCGAAGAAGCCACGCACTGAGTGACATCGTGGGGGCCCTGTGCCTTTGCCCTCTGCCAGGGTGACCCCGGGGCGACCTCGCTCCATTTGGGCCTTTTTGCGATTTGTTTTAGTTTTGATGATGTGCCGCATTGGTGAAGCTCGAGTTCCCGGCCCTGACTCCGACACATGGACACTTGGGATTGTCAATCCCTCGGGATTGCAGGGGAAATACCATGTGCTGGATAGCGTCAATGCTGAAGTGCTAGCCATTAGCGAGACACACTTGTCTGCCCAGGCCAAACGTGGGTTGGCTTACTCTTTTCGGTCTCACAAGTCACGGTTCAAACATGTTCTGACAGGAGCACCCATGGCTCCTAGATCGCTCTCCAGTGATGCCGGACAATGGGCTGGGGCGGCCTTTGCCTCAGCCTATCCTTGTCGCACAATTGCAGCTCCTTGGCCTAGTGACCTGTATGAAACTGGGCGCATTCAGTTTGCAGCTTTTCACACCCCATCGGATTGGATTTCTGGGGCTGTGATTTATGGCTACCCCGAAGGTAAGACTCACACCAATGCTCATGCCAAAACTGAAGCCATTTTGGACTTTGCATGGACTCGCCTCCAGGCACAGACTGGCCCTCGATTTATGGCCGGGGATTGGAATTTCACCCCTGATCGGCTTCAGTTGGTCTCGCACATGCAAGCAGCTGGGTGGGTTGAAGTGCAAGATCATGCCAGGTCTCTCACTGGCCAAGCCGTTGTGCCCACCTGCAAACAGACGACTAGGAAAGATTTCCTTTGGATGTCGCCTGAGTTGGCCCTTGGATTTACTGCCCTTCGGATTGACCCGCAGGTTTTTGCTGACCACTCGGTTCTCCTTGCGACCTTTGTTGGGGGGAAAGCACATCTTGAAAGATTTGTTTGGCCGTGTCCTCAACCCATTGCTTGGACTTCCGTGCCTGACCTCCCGACACCTGTTTGTTTTGCATGCCCATTAGATCCCACTGCCCAGTATGCAGATCTCTGGCGTCAGAAAGAAGCTCTTGCCGAGGCTGCCCTTGCCCATGAATGGAGCCCTGCCATGGCTGGACGAGGCCAACAGACCAAACCGCGCAGGGTTGTTGGGCGTCTTGCACCTCTCAGACAAGGCAGGATGGATGATGTTCAGCCTGGGTTCTTTGGATTTTCTGCTCTCCATGTTAAACGGTTTAAACAACTGCGTAGATTGCAGAATTATTGCAGGTGGGCTGACAACCATGCCGCCAATCACACCAGTGATAGTCTTCATGGAATTGGACTTTGGAATTCCATCCTCCATGCCTCTGGATTTGGCGTCTCCTTTTCCAGTTGGTGGCCTTCCCGGTGTTACGTCAGTCCCCTTGACCCTCCGGCCATTCCCCCGTTTTGTCCCAGTCCCTTGGTTGCCCGGCAAGTTTATGATGCTTTGCTCGCTGATGTCAGGTTGTTGGAGCAAAGACTGACGATGGCCAAGAAAGCTCACAGGGTCGCTCACCATGACCGTGATCATCAGTTGGTCTTCCGTGATGTTGCACGCCCTGTGGCTGCCCCAGTTGAGACCCTTGTTCATCGCGTTGAGGCCAAAGTTGCGTTTGTGGACCAGTCCGAGTGTGCCATTGAATTGGATCGCTCTGTCCATGTCCTGCCTGATGAGCCTGTCTGGGTTTCAGGGCAAGTGCATGAAGTTATACATGCTGAAGGAGACAAAGTTTGGGTCCATGATGTGACCACTGTCCAAGTCAATGATGTCTGTGTTCAGACCAAGCCTGTTGGTGACCTGCAAGCACTTTTTGATGCTTTCCATGAACAATGGAGATTGCGGTGGTGTCGACATGATGGAGTCCCCTTCAGTCGTTGGCAAGAACTTCTGGATTTTGCCCGCCAGATCATTCGTCCCACTGCTGTGCCTCACCTTGCGGTTGACAGTGCTTTGCTCCAGGCAGAAGTTCATCGGAAAAAGAAAAGAGCCGCAACTGGCCTTGATGGTGTCAGCAGGAGCGACCTTGTCATGGCGGATCCTGCCACCCTGGCCAGTCTTACCAAGGTGTACCAGCGGGCTGAAACTGATGGGGCTTGGCCAGCTCAACTTGTTGCTGGAAAGGTACACTCTTTGGCCAAGACGGAATCTGCTTCCACTGTTGGGGATTACAGACCCATAACAATCTTTGGCTTGCCTTATCGAGCTTGGAGCAGCATTCAATCCCGACACCTGTTAGCGTTTGCTGATCAGTGGGTTGATGATAGTGTTTTTGGAAACCGAAGGGGAAGACAGGCCTCCGACCTGTGGCTCCAGTTGCTCACTCAGATCGAGCAGGCCTATACCTCCTCGACCGGTTTGGCTGGGATTTCAGCTGACATTGAGAAATGTTTCAACTGCATCCCTCGGTTTCCTGCACTGTGTCTTGCTGTGTTGGTTGGCACCCCGCATGAGGTCACCACTGCATGGAGCGGTGCCCTGGCCAGCATGTGTCGTCACTTCAAAGTTCGGGAGTCTTTCTCTTCAGGGTTCCTGACTTCTACTGGTCTTGCTGAGGGTTGTGGTTTGTCAGTTTTTGGCATGCTGCTGGTTGACCACCTTTTCGCTTGCTGGTTGAGGTTCCAAGCCCCTCCTGTGCACTGCCTTACTTATGTTGACGATTGGCAGACCATCACCCGGGATGTGGATTACACCGTTCGCCAGCTTGAGTTGGTTGAGCAGTTTGCTGCCTTGATCGACCTGACCGTCGATCGCAAGAAAACCTTCGGTTGGGCTACCTGCCCTGACATGCGGCGCCTCATGAGGGACAAAGGCATTCGGGTTTTACACCATGCCCGTGAACTTGGGGGTCACATGGGTATCTCCAAGCAGTACACCAATTGTACTGTTGCTCAGCGTATTGCCGCCCTAGGTGACCCAACTTCGCTCCAGTAATGCCAGATACAAAGCAAAGGTGTACATGCTCCGTGCTGTTGCTTGGCCGAGAGGCCTTCATGCCATCTCCAGTGCTCCCATCGGAGATCAAACTTGGCTGGCGTTACGACGTAGTGCGGTCAAGGCGTTGGGCTGGCAACGGCCTGGAGTTAATCCTGCTGTCCTCCTTAGCCTGGTGGAACCCATGGTTGACCCTCAATTTGTTGCCATTTCATGGACTTTTCGGTCGCTGCGTGCTCAGTGCCCTTTGGACTTTTGGGCGGTCAATGTTTCCCCCCTTGCACATGGGGACTTGGACTTACCCCCCAATGCTCCAGCTTCCATTGCTCTTCAACGTGTCCAGGCGTTGGGTTTCCAAGTGGACCGAGCTGGGTGTGTCATTGACCAGTTTGGTTCCTTTTGTCTGCATACGTGCAATATCACTGAGGTGGACTTGCGTTTGCAGTGGGCCTGGAAACTCGTGGTAGCTCAGAAAGTTTCCCACCGTTTGGATTTCAATGGACTTTGGCAAGTTGACCTGGCTGCTACCAGAAAGGCGCTTGCTGCGCTTGGGCCTGATGACCAAGCTTTGTACCGCCTGGGGCTGGCTGGAGGTTTGTACACCGAAAGCTACAAGGCCAAATGGACTGATCAGGCCGACTGTTGTCATTGGTGTGGCCAACCTGATACCCTCAAGCATCGTTTTTGGGAATGCCCTCAACATGGTGACCTGCGTGCCTCGCTTGCTCCAGATGTCCTCCTTGTCCTTGACCAATTGCCACCGGTTATGTCCTTGAGGGGTTGGGCGTTGTTGCCTCCGACTTGGCACTCCTGGATTCAACTCCTGGTGAATCTGCCGCCGTGTTCTTTGGGGACGTCTGTTGGATTTGCCAAGGGGGTCTGGAATCATGTGTTCACTGATGGGTCTTGTCTGTTTCAGTCATGTCCCCTTTATCGGTGTGCTGCCTGGTCTGCCACTCTTGTCCCAGCTTTCTGCTCATCATGGACTCCAGGAGGGACACGATTGGTGGGTGCCTCCTACCTGCCAGGTATTTGCCAGACTGCCTTCAGGGCTGAGTTGTTCGCCGTTGCGTTTACGTTGCACCAAGCAGCTGAACAAGGAGCTCCGGTGAAGATTTGGACGGATTGCCTGGGAGTCATAGCGAAGTACAATCTGCTGGTCAGAGGCCATAAGAAACTGAACCCCAACAGAAGTAATGCTGATTTGTGGGCGTGGGTACTTCAGTCAGCAGACAGGCTTGGGCGACAGTACATTGAATTGTGCAAGGTGCCAGCACACCGGCCACTTTCTAGTGCTACGACAAGGTTTGAGGCTTGGATGTTTTTCAACAATGACATTGCAGACAGAGCGGCTCGGATGGCCAATCAGGCCAGGCCCCCTTGTTTCTGGGACATTTGGGAAGCGCATGCCCAGGCTACAGGTGTTGCCGCTACGTTGTTTCAGCAGGTACAAGCATTGCATTTGGCTGTGGGGAGGCGACAGGTCCAGAGTCAGGTCAGTGATGAACCCGGCGATCCTGACTCTGGACCTGTCCGCCACACCAGAGAGTTTGTGACAGTGTTTGAGCGTGGTAGCTGGAATGGATCGTTGTTACCAAAAGTGACCAGATTGTATGGTACATCAGTCATGCAGAAGATCAACAAGTGGTTCATGGCGCGGTTGGCGCCTTCAGCTGACGTGGTTTGGGTATCGTTTGCACAGTTGTACCTGGACTTTCAGATGTCAGTTGGACACCCTGGTCCTCTTCGTGTTCAAAACCACTGGATTGACGCTGACCAGAGGCCATATTTGGCGGTGGAAACCTTTTCGTTCAAGCAGCGGACCAAATGGTTCAGACAATGCCTCAAACATCTCTGGAAGGAAGCAGCCTTGACAGTTGGGCTGGAGCAGTGTCGACCACGATCTGTGGCGATTCATGCCTTTCTCCCATCAGCTTCGCTCCCATGGGACACCCATGCTCTGGCTGTCGTGGATGAGTGGCTTGGAGCCCATCTTCGTGACCCTTGCGCTCGCGAAGCTAGCGCTTTGAACAGTTTGCCTCCACCGACGAAGTGTGGCAGACTGCAAGTCTGATCGCACCAAAGGTGCTTTTGGATTTACCGTGACCGAGTTGCCTCGCTCCAACCACCGAGCAGGCATCAGCGACAGAAAAACTGGCAGAAAAACTGGTGGTTTGAACCCCTCTGAAAAATATGAGTTCGTCAGTTGGGGTTATTTTTCCCAATATATGGAAACATAAAAACATGTTCCAAACCACCAACCAGTTATGGTATTTGTTGGCATGAAACCATTCTATTTTGGATTGCTGTACCCCCATCAAGAAATATCAAGAACCACAACATCCATAAGTCACAACATTTTGCCAGTTGGGGTTATTATTCCCAATAATATGGAAAAATAACAAATCTTCCAACCAGATTATATGTGCATTACCCTCTGGTCATTTAACCCAGCGCCTGGGAGTGGATCAGCTCCAGCTGTTGCTTCCGCTGCAGCTCCAGCGAAGCGTTGCTGCGCTGCTCCTGCCGAGCCAAGCGGATCAGGGACAAAACCGATGGAAATCCCCCCTTGTAAGTAAGGGGAATCCATATGATGTATCCACATATGTGCAAAATCATGGGTAGTTGGCTTACATCTACAATAAACCATATCATTTTTTTGGTTTATGGTATAGATAGATATATCAAACTATAGTTGCATTCTATGAGATTTGACGGTGGTTTCATCCAGTTTAAAAGGCTGGTTTCATCCAATTGGAGCAAGAATTATGATTGTTTTACCAGGGTCTGTGCCCATTTTACCCAATCCAAAACGGATTTTACCCAATCCAAAAACGGCTTGGAACTACCTAGAAACAAATACGATTTGACCATCAGAGACGGAGTTGAAGCCGCTGATTTTAATCCACTTGGAGGTCTTTGACCAGTAGGAAATCAAAGGAAATCACCATGAAATGAGCATTTCACCACCACCACCACCACCAGCAACAACAACAACAACAACAAAGTGGCATGTTACAATGTACCACTACTGCTTTGCCCGAGAGGGTTCACCATGAACATACCAACTTCAACAGCATTTTGTGTGCGAAAACAACAACATTCATCTAATCATTATGTTCACATGAGGATTCATAAGATTTCACCAGCATTTTTTGCATAGCTTTACCCAGATAAATTTAGACAGCAACACAAATGCGAATTCAACCAGCAAAAGATGGATTGAACAACAAGCACATTGTGATTTTACCAACAGAAAGGTAACTCACTAGTTGCAAAATGTTGCAAACATCATGATTTATACTGTATCCTGCGGCAAAGAGAACAATGTGTCAACCTTTTTAGGCGCAAGCTGCAGCGAATCTTCATCCATCTAATGCGAAGAGCTTAGCGGGAATAGACCATGGTTTCACCTCCGAACATCTCTAAAACTGGCCGGTTCAACATGTTTCAACACATATGGTTGATGATATGGTTGATGATAGTTATACCAACTTATGGATAATATAACACATTGGGTTACAACAACATATCGCCAAATTTGTTTCATTGTTTTCTTTGAGATAGCTTAAGAAACGCTTAGCCCACCCTGACTTTGGAGCAGGACGCTGAACCTGCTCCTCTAAGGAGGTCAAATAATTCCTGGCGACCAACGACCCAGAAAAAAACCTAGGAGGATTTTGACAACATATCCACTTGTTAACTAACATAGCTATTGAAAATAACCATTTATAGTTGATTTGCCTTAAACAAATGGTGATTTTCCATAGCTATGTTAGTTTACCAGAGTGTATTTGTTCAAGCAACAGATTCTACCTTTTGGTAATCAAACATAGCAATTGGATGCAGTTGGCAATCCCGAAATGCCCTATAAATGGAGGTTTATAGCTGGGAAAATTATCTATACATGGGGGATTTGACATTGCCATAGATTACCAAAGGGCAATCGTCAAAACTGTGGATGTTCCGCTACAAATATTCAACGCATTGGTTTTGTCGGGACAAAACCAACAGGAATGTCCCTGGTATTTCAGGGTTGCTCCCAACACCCCAAGTACACTGGGGGGTTAAATTGACCACAAAAAATGGTCTTAAATGGCTTATTTCCATCATTGAGGCTATCATTTACCATCAGTTACCTATAGTGGGCCGGAGCAACCCTGGAATTTACCTCCCCAAATTGGGGATTGCTACAGGGAGTTACCTTCCACGATCAGTACAGGGACGAACTCGGACCCCGAACCGAACAATTGATTGGAATCCACAGTATATCGATCAATCAACGTGTTCCCAATCAGCGTGTTCCCTATGAACATTGCTATTTTGTGGGGATACCAAATTCTTAAGACATAATTAAACACACAATTACACAGTTAGCTAGAGATGGACAAAGTATAGTGCTCGTCAAGTACCATCTACCATGAAGATACCATGAAGTACTACATTTGCCTTCTTGTTTGGGAAGAAAACGAAGATGTAGTAATTACCAATCGAAAGTAAATCAAAAATAATGAACAATTCGAGGTGATCACATGCCACCTACCTCAAAGTACGTCACTTTACGTCAGGCCACCAATATAACCAATTTGGCAGAATCCCAAATCATTCTGGACCGCATCACAGTGGGGAGACTGAAGATGAGGGGCGGAAAATCACCACGTTTGTTGATCCTCACCATTTCTCTATTGCGTTTTTTGGTTACATCTCCTGCCTTCTTCAATCCCAGTGAAGTTAAATTCTAAATTTTGTTGTCACCAGTGATTAGCCCTGGCCCCCATTTCTTGTCATTGCATATGCAATTCAACGAGCTCCTAGAAACTCTGCGGTCCGAGGATCTCTTTTTGTCGTTCCACTGACGTTGGGTCCGGCCTGAAGACCAACAGGTTCAACCATCAAAGACCAGGAGAAAAAAAGGGACGACGCAGCAAAGATAGGGCTTGGACCAATGCAAAAATCATCAAATACCCTCTGGTAAACTAACGTAGCTATGGAAAATCACCATTTTTAATAGTTAAATCAACAATTTCTATGGGTCATGTTCAACAGTTGTGTTAAATTACCAAAGGGTATCCGCACAGTGTCCTTTCGAAACAACCAATTTCCTCCCCTGATGATTATTGTGTTCCCTTCTAAACAATTACAATCCTCATATGAATGGTTTGAACATCCTATTTCTTGGTTTGACGTATTCATCATATCTAATCATATAATCATCATCCCTCTGAAAGGTCTAGAAATATCGTCCCCTCCATGGTCATTTGAGCCATGAAAGATACACATATCCCATGCCATTCTACTAGTTGGTTACTAAATATTCCGATGAAATGGCAAAAATCAATCTCTGTCCATCCACTTTGTTTTGGTGTCGGAGCGCTAGTGTACTCGAAAAGAAAAGAACCAGAGCCACTGTACCAGGTGGAGTATCCTTTGGATTAATCCATCAACTATGATCATGTACTTCTTGGCTGTATTTAGAAATATGGTATTATTATGGCTGTAACTATGGGATTAGTATGGCTATAATAACTACAGGATTTTGAACATAACTATCAATAACTAGATATAGCTAATTATGGGATGATTATCATCTGGTTATTTACCATAGCCATGGAAAATCACCATTTTTTAATAGGTAAACCGGTAAACCTCTATACATGGGCCATGTCCCATGGCTATGTTGAATAACCAGAGGGTAATTATAGTTGTCCTATCATACATTTTTCTATTAAGATCTCCCATGAATCCACCATTCTTCATCAATAATACTCATATGTCAATAATCCCATTTATATCAGCCATTGTCCTTCATGATCTTCATGGCGAGCCGGATCGAAGTCTTGGGCTTCGACAAGCCCGAGGTCAGGGCAGGTGGAGGTCCATAAAGGACCTCCCGGTTGGGCACCTGGCCGGTGAAAATGCTGTGACGTAGCGGCTGGTGTAAGGTGTATATCTTACTAATATCTCTATATACATAAATGCAGAAGTATATATATATATTATATATATATATATATTATGTTGTTATATTAAATATGTATGCATCTATCTATCTATCTATCTATTTATCTATCTATATATCTATCTATCTATTTATCTATCTATCTATCTATCTATCTATCTATCGTATATTATCTTATATTATCTTATATTATCTTATCTTATCTTATCTATCTATAAAGGTTTAATACATTATCATCGTTGGCTTACAACCCTCAAACTTTAGCCACAATTATAGCAACCCCAAAATAAATAAAAACATTGGACACCTGTAAATAAGGACATGTAATCTATATCATCCTGGAAACACTGTTCTATCTTTTGAAGGGTTGCCGTACAGCTTTTAAACATTTGTTGTAGATGTTTGACCTTATGATTCAATATATGATCTATTCTTAGAAGGTGACATAAACCAAATTTCAACTTGGGGCACGGGGGGGGACCCACATTGTATTATGATGCTATGGTAGTTTTCACGCTAAAGGACTTTCCAATATAATACGGATGCTGCCTGAAACAATGGAGCTGGTTCATTCACAGGGTTTCAGAGAAATATACCAGAAAACATGGAGTTGGCAGTCATTTGACACCTGAAATTCATCGTAAAGAGTAGGCAGGAGATTACCTTCCAAATACCCAGGAAAATAAAGACACGCACATGACTTTGGGTAATTACTTAGCCCTGCTTCTTTCAGAAAGAACAAAAACTTGGACGACCTCCATATCTTTCTTGGTGAAAGCCCTAGCCAGTCTCATTCAAGCAGAACAGTGGGAAACCCCTTCCACATGAATCCGATTTGTTGTTTTGTTTTTTTTTCTACGGTTTGATCAATATATATATATATTTATATCAATAGATTGAAAGGTACATTATATCCAAATACATGAACAAAAACGATCAAACGTCTTCGTTCCAAAAATCAGGCGAGAAAACATCAAACTTAGAAATATATATATAGAAGTATAATGAAATATCACATATCCATACATGGAGGTTTCCTAAAATGGGGGTACCCCTAAATCATCCATTTTTTAATAGGATTTTCCAGTAAAAAAACACACATCCAGCTATTGCGGACCCCCATGACTATGGAAACCTCCATATAGAGATAGAAACAAATATCTCTGATATTCCATCAGATATATATATATATATATATATCGATTGAAAGGTACTTCACGTCCAAATACATCCAAATACAGATAGTATCTCTGATATTCGATTTGGAGAATTTTTGTTCCAAAGATCTCTCCGCAACTCTCCCGTTGGTCGCCTGGAACTGCCCGGGCGCTCCAACTGGCTGAACACTGGGCGTGGCCTCAGCGGATCGCGTTTTGGGAAAGTCCCATGGGAGTTCTGACCTTGATCAGAAGATATAGTGGTTACCCTCTGGTAAACTAACATAACTATGGAAAATCACCATTTTTAATGGGAAAATCCACTATAAATGGTGATTTTCAATAGCTATTTTAAATTACCAGAGGGTAAATGATGTTTAAATCAATACTACGGGTTTACGAAAAATAAATGTGGGTTTATATCCCACATGATATGGTGATGTTTAAATCCATGTGGGTTAAAAAAACTGATCACCATAAACATAGTAAATAATCCAATTGATGTTTGATACATATATCATAGAGGATCAGTTATATATTAAAAAAATAGTTTGAGGATTAAACCATTGTAGAAAGGAAACAATCCCACATGTTTTATAAATTGGTTATATTGGGTTATATCCAAAAAAAATATATGAATCCCCAAATAAATTGTTAATAAATTAGTTTATCAGTTCTAAAAAATCCACCTTAAATGGCTATGGTTAAAACAATGCCATAAACCAAATCACCATTTTTAGAGGTGGTATTTTTACCATTCCCAAATGGGTGCTTTATGACAGTGTTTTAACCACATTATAAACTGGTTGGTGGTTGAGCCACCCTCTGAAACATATGATGTCGTCAGTTGGGATGAGTCTTCCCAATATATGGAAAACATAATCCAACCAATCAGATATAAGATATAGATTAATCAGAAGTTAATAATGGTATACATCCATGATTTTTGAGATATTTGAAAAAGTTTATCATGGTATGTCTGATGATAATCTGATGATATAAGATAGTGATAACCATGGGATAGTTGATTTAAACAATGTGATATATTTATATAGACGATAAGTATGGTTGCTACAATATTATATCGGAGAATCATTGCCACTATATAAATGGGTACTATATAAGTTGATAAACTAGATAACTAATGAGTGGCAACGATTTGGTTAATCATATGGCTATCATTTTATCAGCTAACACGTTTGGCTTACCAGTAGTAATGTTATGTTATGTACAGTAATTTATTTTAATGATTGATGTTATGAATAATAGTTGATGTCAAATGGACCTTGGCTGGAAACCCACTTGAATGATGTTTTACTTGGGATATTGGACGATACAAACATCGGATGTCATCATCTAGTATTGTCTAAACAGTTGTCATGTTTTTCAATAATCAATAACAGAGTGCTGGTTCCACTTGACCAATAAGCAATAACCTTGTACGGGGGATATTGGATGATAACATAGACCATGATATTTATCGGCTATCATTAATGCGCTAATGTGATGTAATAGCTTGGTTTGATATGAGAGTGCATATTACCGTAATATTTGATGATATTAGTGATGTCATGAGGATTTCAAGGTTTTTTACTGTGGAGTTTTAAGTGTCAACATGTGTCAACTAGCAAAAAAAACAGAATTTCTGGCTGGTTTAATGATCAACATAGGCTCATAATGGCTCATACTACCATTCACTGGAGGTGATCATAATCCTGCGCTGGGATTGGCCATCAACCACAAAGATACCCCTTTTCCTCGCTGGGTCTTGGAAAGCCAACGACGGCTTTTTTTGGGCCTCCTGTGTCCCGAGGTGTCGAAGAATCCAACGGGGGAAATCCAAGATTTCAACCATGAGCTGTGAAGCTACAGTTATGGCCATTTATCAGTTATAAGTACTTATAACCCCATTTATAGAATGTATAATCCCATTTATAACCACTTATAACTGGTAAATGGCCATAACTGTAACTATGGGGAAATCACCGTCACTAACAGCAGCATCTTTGTGGCGAAACGTCTCCAAGTTCATGTCCGAATCATGGGGGTTGCCGAAATCCCCACGAATTGCAGATCTGACCCTGACCCACCTCCCTGTCTGGAAATCAAGAACTCGTTCTTGTTGAAAAAAACATGTCAGTTAAACTGCCGGTTAAATCAAATCCCCTAGTCCCCTAGTTTTGTAGCTACATATACGAGCACGATAGATGGTATGGGTTGAATTTGCCTACATTATTCTGATCGTATACTTCCTAATCCCATATCACTCCCCCTATGTACTTTTAATTGATGGTAAACATCCTCAAAGTTACTGTACAGATTATAATCCTGAAATTTAGCAACGACGGATTCACCCATCTAGTATAATTTCGTCTCATGTATACAATATATAACTATGATAGATCATATACCGTGTATAGGCGAGGCGAATCCCAATACAATTCCACATTATCCCATATCACCCAAACAAAAACAAGGACAAATATCATAGTTCATCAGTTATAATTTAAAAAAAGATAGTTTGAGGATTAAACCATTGTAAAAAGGAAACAATCCCACATGTTTACTAAATTAGTTATATTGGGTTATATCTAAAAAAAACTGAATCCCCAAACAAATTGTTCATAAATAGTTTATCAGTTCTAAAAAATCCACCTTAAATGGCTATGGTTAAATCGATTATAGCCGTTATAACCACACTGGGCTGCTGCCCAGCGACCGGCAACGGCATCCCGCTCAATCCGCTGGGATTCGCCAAGTTGGGCACCGCCATCCCGGCGGGTGGCCCTGCTGCGCCAGGGGTGCTGCTCACGGGCGCAGCCTCGGAATGGCTGGGATTGGTGATTTTTACTTGGGAAAATTGGGATTGAAATGGATAGAACCTCACAAAAACCATACAAAAAAACAGGATTTCAGCAACTTGGATTGGCATTGAAACAACCAAAACATGAGGATTTCATCGAAATTGTGATTTGATCAGCAAGAATGGGGCTTGAAGCAGCGCAAAATAGCATTTATATATAGAATCAGAACCAACTAACATTCAGATTTGACCAACCAAACTAGGAAGCTCATCGACCAACATGCAAAATTAATAAAGAAATAGATTCCAAATTCCGAATGTCTCACGGAAAAGTAAATACCGTCAAAACAATCCAAAAGCTGTCAATGTACACTGTACATGTTCGTATATACATTCATATTATACTCCATTATGTGAACAGGTACATTTAAGTTTGTTTCTTCAATATGTAATCTATCATAAACCCTAAAACATTGTCATAAACCACCAACTAGGGAATGGCCAAAATACCACCCATAAAAATGGTGATTTGGGGATGGTTTATGGCTTTATTTTACCCACGTTAATGGTTAAAAGTTATAACCAGTATATGGTAAACGTTTACATAATAACTATGGAAATTCACATTTTTCATTGAACAATATATAATCTATCATATAAACACCTACAAAAAATGGGAGTTTCAAAAATATATATTTAAAAAATACAATATCATCCATCATTATTCAATATATCATGAACATATACCCTCTGGTAAACTAACATAACTATTGAAAATGGCCATAGAAATAGTGGACTTAGCTATTAACAGCATGGTGGATCTTTCCAGTTCGCAAAATGTTAGTTTACCAGAGGCTATTCACTACAAGGTGGTGCCCCCCCAGTTATGTTTGTTGGTTTATAAACCATAGGAATAGTATAGATATACCTACCATAAACCATAGTTATTGGAATTATAAACCAACTTAGCTAACTATGGGGCACCACCTTGTATGAAACACTGGGAGTTCCAGAAAAGCCTTGCGGCAACCCTTGGAACCTGCCGTGTCAGCCCCTGCCCCTTCCGATCGCTGCCAGGAAACATAGCTGGGCGCTGCGTAGCCCACGTTGTAACCCACGCGCGGGGGCGAGTCGGAGGAGTACATCCTGAGGCCGGCGACTGACTCAGGGACTGTTGGAAGATGTGGATGATTTTTGCGACAAACATGGGGATATGTCATGCTGATTCATAGGGATTTAAGCGATTTAACCAACAAAAATGTGGATTTAAGCAACACAAATAGGGATTTAACAGTCGATTATAGCTATTCTAAATATTCATATGTAAATTACCAGAGGGCCAGAGGGTACATATAGTATTTCAGTATGTTCAATCCCTGTGGTCATTTGTTACAGATTGCTATCGAAAATGGCACATTTAGTTCATTGTGTGTTAGGCAGAGCAGCGCGACTTTTGATCCATTAAGAGCCTGCCCATACACAGGCAGGTTGTCAAGTTGTTGCACTGATAAGAACTGATACTACATCTGTCCAGTTGTACATGCATGCACATGAACCCTTTTGCACTCCCCCCACGACTTTGTCGTGCATAAAAGGAGGGTTCGCCAGGCTCTTTCAGGATCGGCTAAGGGCTCAAGGCTCTTAAAGTTGGATTTGCCAGTGATGCCAGGTTGTTGTTAGGCCCCACTGGTCTTAAAATCACTACGGTGCATAAAGACTTGCACCTTCCATCAACCTTGGTATGTAAAGACTCACACCTTGGCTGACATCATGGCAGTAAAGACTCTGCCAAAGGAAAAATGTCCGGCTCTCAAAAGAGCATCTTTGCAAAATTGCGCTCCACCTGGATCATGCCGTAGAGCTCGAAGTCACTGACAGGGCCGGTGAATCGGATCTCACCGTAACCCTATCGGCAGCCTCTTCACGGCGCTCCACATAAACGTTTATGGAACTCGCTGCAGCTTTCGATGTTGTCGTTGGCGGACGCAACACCGGTCGCAGACCCAAGTCTGCTGCAGCTTTGGCTGGTTGAACTCCTCGTTCTGCTCGAAGTTCGCCAGTCATCCGCAACATATGGGACAACGTCGCCCTCTGACCAGGGTTTCCCATCATCTGCTGTTGTGGTGGCTGCAGACTGCCACCTTGATCACCACCATATCCTGCCGGGCCTTGTGGTCTTTGCTGCATCGGCGCAGCCATTGGTGGTTGCCCTTGTGGAGGTCCAGGCACATAGTTCGGAGCTGCCCTCGGCATCACCTTAGCCGGAGGTGGACCCATTGGAGGTGGTCCCGCTCTCACTTGCGGTGGTGGGCCCCCTGGTGGTGGACCTGGCATTGCATGTTGTGCTGGAACTGCTGGTGGTTTGGCCATGCGGTTCATCCACTCCTCCATGTTCTGTCGCTGAAACCAAGCTGCAGGGGGAGGCTTTTTGCCAGGCTGAACCATACCATGCTCAAAAGGAACTCCTGGGTCAGCCTCCTCCTCTGTGCTCTCTCTGGTCAGCCCATTCTTCGGCACAGCCACCACATTTCCTTGGAGTGCAAGCGAATGCGTCACCCCAGGAACCACTGGCCGGCGAAGCATCAAGCCCACCTGCGCGAAGTCCATCTCAACCTGCAAGCCATTGAGCACACCATATCTGTAGGTCTGCATGGATCCAACCCAACTGGTCTGATCCCACTGGACCCATCGCCCATACGTCAAGGGAATGGTCTGGCCCTGCATCAACGCTGTGACCACTTGTTGCACATGCTGCGTTGAATTTGCTGGTGCCATCCCCAAGCCTGCATTTTGCCGCATCTGTTGCCCCAAACTTCCTGGGACCCTCGGCGCCATCTCATGCTCCGGGTCGTTGCGCACCACCCTTGAAAGGCGCGCATCTTCAACCTCTGTGTCCTGCTCCACATGGACCTCTTCTTCAACGTTCTCTGGCTCTACGTTGATCTCCTCCTCAACATTCGCTGGGTCACCCGCAGTGGTCGAAGTGATTGCCACCTCAGTTGCTGTGGTAGCTGTTGGTGGGTCTGTTGCAGGCCCTTCGGCCCCACCATCATCACCTCCACCATCATCGCCATCGTCGCCCTCGTCCTCTTCAGGGATGACCTCCATGTCATTCTCAGAGGCCTCTTCCTCCGCCGTCTCGCTGTCATCTTCATGCAAACCATCTGCCACAGGCTCCAAGGCTTCACTGCCCTTCGCCTTGCCCTTCGCTGCGTAGTGGGCTCGCAGCTCGCCCGTTGTGGCTGGTTTGCCTTTTCCAAGTCGCGCGACAGAGGTGCGACTTCTGCTGCTGCTGCTGCTACCAGCTTGGTCTGGGGTGGTGCCGCTTTCCGCCATCTCCTGCACATCCGCAGCGTAGTCCACCGCTGCTGTCGCTGCCTCCACCGCCAGAGCCACTTCATTGGAGTCCCCGCTGGTGACATTCACCTGGTCGGCTGTACGCAACGCCTGGACCGCCTTTGCATTGGCCGTCGCCAGGAGAATGCTTCTCCTCTGTTCAGCCGGCGTATCGCCACGCCCCATCAGCACCGGAGCTGCCTGTGCTGAACTTTTTCCTCCTTGGTCATGTGTGAAGAGCTGGCGAGGTCGACAGCCCTTCGCGAAGATCCGTTGCCAGGAAAGGTTCGGACTTAGCACCCCGTGGATGATCGTCGACCCATCCTTGCCCGTCTCGACATCCTGCTTGGTGCCTCTGCCACGTCCCCGAAACCAGTATCCAGGGGGTCGCGCCCAAGCCATTCTTTGCCTCTTGACATCCAGGGTTGTGCATGTCCTGCGTGGACTTTCTTCTTCATCTTCATCTTCATCATCCGCTGGAGGATCCGGCCCATGATCTCGTTCTGGTTCTCGTCGATTTCGACGATCTCGGCCAGGATCATCTCCATCTCCACCTGGTGGGGGCATAGCCATTGCACCGTGCTTGCCCTCCAACTGCACTTGCCTTTCAGTCTGTAGGGGCTGCTCCTCATCCACAGCCTCTGAAACCAACTCGTAGCTCCCATCAGACTGCGCGTCATCCACCTGCTGCGCTGGTGGTCTTGGAGGTCGCTCTTGTGGTTCTGGTTCTCGAAGACGTGGATCGTAGTTGCGGATCGGCACGTACTCAAACCCAAAGCGACTGCCCCTCATCACTCTTGTTCCCATTGCTGCTTGTCCACGTTGTTGAACTGGTCCAAGCTGTTGGGGTTCTGTTCCAGCCCAAATGGCCGAAGTTGTAGGGCTCAACATTGCCACCCTACCACGTTCAGACACCTTGCCAGTGCCCTTTCCTTTTTGGTCAGGCTGACCATCCATCTGGCCTTGTTGGCCTTTGTAGTGACCTCCTTGGCCCTTTCCATGGCCAGGCTGGCCATCATCTTGGCCATTGTGGCCTTTTCCCTTGGTTGCCCTCGAAGCCGGCAGTGAAGAAGTTCCTGTTGCCGAACTCCCTGACGACCTCGCCGTGCTCTCCATGGCGTGTCGCCCGGCACCCAAAACCTCAGTTGGCGGCTCGAGCCCAAGGTCCTCAACAGAGAAGTCCTCAATCGGATCTCCTTCAAGTCCATGCCATTGCTCAGCACGACCAACCAAGTTGCAGTTGAAACCATGCCCATCCCCTTGGCGCCTCTTCGAAAGACCTTGTTGTTGACGTCTCTTCCCATGGCTGACTTTGAGCGCCCGAAGTTGCGGCCCGTGGCAGCCCGAAGGGCAGTTGTCAAGGTTTTGAGATGATCTTTGTGGGGAGGAAACTTGATCCCTTCGAGGATAGTACTCAGCACTAAGACTACGCTCCATGTTCGAAACCCTAAAGTTTCTTTTCCCCTCCACATCGATCATCCCTTTTGGGAAAGGTTGCATGGCCTCCTTTTGGCTCTTGTTGGGCGGTTCATTTTCCCTGCCCTCTTCTCGCATGGTGGGTTCATTTGGGGCCCTCACCATGGTTTTCATCAACCTACGGGGTGGTTCATCTTCCCTACCCTCATGTCTCAACGCCGGTTCATTTGGTGCCCTGACGTTGGCCTCTTCCATGTCAGTTGGTTCATTTTCCCTAACTGACCATGGTGGGGAAGGTTCATTTTCCCTTTCCCTCTTTTTCATCATCCAACATGCAGCAACGATGAGGCCCAGGCCAGTTTCTTGACACTGAGAGTCAGCTGTCTCCATCAGCGTCTGGCCAGTTGAGAGAAGCCTCACTACTATCTCTTCCTCTGCTCTCAACTCATCTTCTGCACGTCGTAGATCGTTGAGATCGTCCAGGTAGATGGAGTCCACAAAGTTGTCCATCTTTGGTCCTTGAAGCGGCTTCGTCGCTCCATCAGCTGGAAGCACCAAACCACTGACATGCCTCGCACACCAACGCGAGAGCTCATCTTGAAACGCTTCTCGAAGTCGAGCATACCTGATCCTCAGGTGTCTTGTTCTCCAACTACCTGTGTCATTGGTGCACAGGTGAAGTGCACTTTTGGAATCGCAGTTGAGGGTCTTGTTGATGTCCCCAACGCCCATCACCTCCAGGAGTGCTGCAAGGCTTTCTCCACACTGGAAACCTTCTCCACAGCTCACCAGTTCGCTTTCGGCTGTTGAAGTGGTAACAAACGGCTGTCTGCCACTTGCCCATGCGATGGGAGAACCCCCAACACATAGTATCACCCCAGTCACCGACTTGTAGTTCTCATGCTCCAGGGCGTGCGAAGCATCCACAAACACCTCCAAGTTGTTGATCGACACCTGCGTGGCCAGCTCATCATTGCGGCCATATGGTTTTTGTGCTGAGGTCTTCATGTAGTGCAAACCCTTTGAACTCGTTGCACTCAAATACCTCAATAACTCATCTCCAAGCTTGACCACATGTCTTGCTCGTCGGTGCGCAAGACGTGCCATGACACCAACATGATACACCATGTCAGGTCGTGTTCGGGTAACCAACCACTGCAGTTCCCCAATGACTTGTTGAGCTTGACGAAGATCTCCTGTTTGCACCTCCTCAGTGTCGTCTTCGCCCAAGTTGGCAAACAAGTTCTTGACTGGTGCCATGCCAGCCTCCATGCCATGTCGTTTCAGGACATCCTTGAGGTATCCACATTGATGTAGAAAGAACCCGTCCTTGACCTTGGCAATCTCGTATCCACAAAACTTCATTTGGTGGTCTTCAGTGACCGTTTCCGGTGGGCTGCATGTCCACCTCCTTTGTACAGCTTCCAACATCGCATTGGCTTGTTCTTGTGGAGCTCCAACTAAAAAGTCATCAACGTAGGTTGCCAAGAAGCCTTGTGAACCCGGCTTCCAAGAGCTTGTCATCTCCACTGGGGTCACCATCCATAGGTGTAGCTCTTCCGTTTGCACGAGCTTGTACTGTACCCCATCAACGCTCCACCTCAACAGCAGAAGCTCTTGGTCTCTATGCACTGACCAATCTTTCGGAGACTCTACAAGGCCATACAAAGCTCCCTGCACTGACCACCACTCACCTTGTTGTGCCAGACCAAGCTCTACCAGTAGCCTTGGTGGCTGCACCAGTGTTGTTCTGGTCTTGACTGACCTCTTTGGCGCTTGTAGAAATGCTGCTTTGACGTCAATGGACTTGAGGCACCATTCGCGTTCTGCAGCCAACTTCACCAAAAGTCGAATTGCTATCCCATCCACTCCTCCAGCAGCCACATCTGAGTCTGCATCAAGTGGATCGCCATGAACAAAGTTTCCGCAAGCAACTATCCTGGCTCTTCTTCTCCCAAGTGGTGCTTTTCTTGTCGCCACCAACTTGCCAGGTATTTTCTCAAGGGCCATCCCTGTGCTCTCCAAGGATGCCACTTCTTCCTTGCTCATCTTGATGATGGTGTTGGTAGACAGCAGGTTGTCTATCTCCTCCTTGATGGCCGGCTTCCATTTGTCTGCTTCTGCACGAACCTCTTTTGCCGCCACCGTGTAGGTCTGGAGAACCTTTTCCTCCTCCCCAAGCACCATCTTGTCGATCTCTTTCGTCAACTGTTGCTGTTGATTCTGCAGCATCATCAACTGGCTATGGATGCTGTTGGCATATTTTGCCAATTCGTTGACGTCTTGGCCTTTTTCTGCTTGTGCCAACATGTACCTCTCTTCATTCCAGAGGTCGCTCATCCCTTTGACCAGATGATTGACTGCCATCTCATCCTTGCATAGTTGTTGTAGTTGATGAACATCTTCATCTTGAGCTTGTCCATCTTGTTGATCTTGTTGATCTTGAACTTCATCATCATCCATCTCTGTCCACTCCCCCCCAGCTGGTACAGCTGGTTCATTGCAGAAGTGACACTTGCTAAGTCTGGGCTGTTGCAACCCACATCCATTGCATTGTTGGTACGCGGAGCTCATCAAACCGCGCACAGCTGGTGGTTGTTTGCCTCGTACTCGTCGTGGTGGTGGTGGTAATGGTGGTAAAGGCCATGGAAGATCTGTTGCATGTTCTTCCATCTCTTGTAGTTCCACCTCCATCGTACCATCCACCAATCTTTGCATGTCCTCAAACTCCACGTCCTCCCCCGGTCCCGGTGCATCATCTTCAAGGATGCTCGGTTCATACCCAGGGCTTTCAGGAAGTTGCTCATGAAGTTGTTCTCCATCTGGTTGTTGACCATCATCTGGTAGTGGAGCTTGTCCAGGATTGAGATCTTGAAGATTGCCCATCTCAGCTGACTTGGTTGGCACCGACACCACTGTAGTGCGAAAACCATTGCCACGTTCATCCACCACCCAGTACCCGCCTGATGTTGGTGACATGTCCGCCGAAGGACCAAGAATCCTCACACGTTGCTTCGGATACTTCAGAGGAACTCCTCTGTTGGCCCATGTCTTTTTGCGAACCACACCCCAAACACCAAAAGGTAGTAGAGCTGGTAGCTGAAGTCCAAGCACTGAGAGTTGTCTTCGGCTTCTTTGTTCAGCTGCTTGTCTCAACGCTAATGGCCAGAAACTCACATCCAAGCCTGATGACTGCAGCAACGTTCTTGTCACATTCTTGAGAATTTGGATCTCGATCTCCGCAGTGGAGTTCTGAGTAGGTTCATCTCCTGGAGAAACTCGAACTTCCAGATTTCTTGCTGATGCCCATGTTCGAAATCGTTGTGACACAAGTTCCTTGGCGCGGTCAACTCTCACCCTGTAGATTGGCACTTGAAGAGCTCGAAACCTGGTGTAGAGAGAAGCCACTGCATTGATTACCGTCGTTTCACGTCGATCACTCACAGGAACAGCAAAGGTGATGGGTTTGACATTGACATCCTGAAGTTCTGCCATCTTATTTTGGAACGCCTGCTTTGCCACGTCCTCCGCATTCACATCCACTTCTGGCGGATTCTTCTCCAAAACTTGCAAAGGAACTTCAGGCAATGGACATGACTCCAGTTGTTTGACAAACTCATCATCCTGAGCTCCCCCGTCTCTGCAATCTTGTACATGAACATCACCACGTTGAACTCCATTTTGAGGAACTTCAACAACTTCAACTTGTGCTCCCCCCTTCGAGGAATCTGGAGCTCCCCCCTTCGAGGGATCTGAGGCTTGAACATCATACTTCTCCTCCACCTTCTTCTTGGGACGGCCCGGTCCACGAATCACATCCTCCACCTCCTTGAACGGATCTGGGTCCAGAGTCACCTCCGGAAGCAAAGCCTCAAGGTCAGGAAAACCTTCTGGCCGTGGTTTCGGCTTCCAACCCTCCACCAGCGCACCAATCTCTGCTAACCATGGGACCTTGACAGTGGCCACCATGAAGTATCTTGCTTTTGCTCTTCCTTGATCTGGTGCTCGTTCAAAAGGTCCTGCCAAATCCACACTCATCCCATAAGTGGATTGAAACTTCTGCCTCCGTCGTGGTCGATCTCGTCCTGCTCCAACTTGACATTGAAGACAATCCTTCCTGTAAGGAATGTGATCCGACATGAGGTGCAAGTACCATGATTCCTCCTCCGTCAGGTTCAACGCTCGTAGTTGTGGTAGTGGAATTGCGTGGATCTCCCTGATCATCAGATCCTTCAAAGTTGGAGCCCATGCTGCTGTTGACTTGGACAACTCCATAGCCTTTGACAAACTGTCTGGCCATGCTGCATGCTTGGTGTCATCCTTCAGGCCATCCAGCGCCTTGATGACTTCCATATTGCTCCACAAACATGTTGGTTTTCGTCGTTGATGTCCAAGAGCTCCTTGATCCACTGTCAACCTTTTCAATCCCACCGCCTTTTCCAAAACTGACTTCACCTCGGGCCACACAGTGAAAGAGGCATATTCAACTTCGTCTTGCCTGTACGTCATTGGATCTTCTGGAGTCTCCACTACGGCCTTGACGTCAGGGTTGTAGAGCCTGGCCTCATACATCAAGAGCAGTGTTCTCAGCCAGAGCTGGCTGTCAGTGTCTGCCAACTGTTGCTCCATCATCGTGTTGGTATCCAGGCCAAACCTCTGCAAACCATGTCTCGATCTCACAGGCCGCGGTCCTCCATCAGACCGGTAACGTGCAGCTGATACTGTTCTGCACGGTGGGCCAGCGAGTACTGCAACCACTCGACCCGACCTCACAAACTGCAATAAAAAGTGCCAAACTGCTGAATCCAAAAGATCTTGTCCTCGAAGTAGATCCACATTCACCACTTCGATGTCGTGTGGCATTCTCTTTGACCACCACGCTTGATCTGGACCTGAAAACAAATTCAGCACAATGCCCTTGGCCTTCTTGAAACGTCGCCGTTGATGGCGATTCCATGGCAATCGAGCCTCATCACCAGCTTTACTCACCATAGGTTGCAACAACTCCACAGGTGTCTCAGGAAACAACTTCTTGAGCTTGTCGGCCATGTCCCTGTCTTCCTGTTTCCAACCTGTGACTTCCAAACTTCGCAACATCAACTGCTTGTTCTTCTCAGCAGTTTCCAGCTCTCGAATGAGCTTCATCCCCACATCATTGGTCACGTAGGGACAATTGTCACGAACTGTGACTTTCACTTCACCCAGCTTGCCATGTGTGAGAGCGCACCCATCGCGATGCCACCTCATCTTGCATCCATGCTGAGTCAACATTCCCAAAGGCACAATTGGCTGCAGATCATCCTTTGTCAACAACGATCTGCTCATCTTCGACATTCTCAACTGTGTTTTTCCAGTTGCCGTTTGTACCTCTGTTGGGATCGCCTGCATCCACTCAGTCTCATCATAGGGTCCTCTAAGGATATGCGTGGCCCCTGAGTCCAATAGCACACCCTGATTGCTGTCAGTCACCACCGCCAACACCCTTGGAGTCGTTGACGTTGTTCGCATTGTTTTCAAAAGACTGGCAATTTCACCCATGACTGAGGGCTGAACTTGTTGTTGTACTTGAGCAACTTGAGGCTGCTGTTGTACCTGAGCAACTTGAGGTTGCTGTTGTATCTGAGCAACTTGAGGTTGCTGTTGTATCTGGGCAACTTGAGGTTGCTGTTGTATCTGGGCAACTTGAGGTTGTTGTTGTATCTGGGCAACTTGAGGCTGTGAATCCTTTGAAGACTGATCCACTCCCCCGACCGGCTTGTCCCGGTCCTTGCCTTTGCCCTTGTCGTTCTTTCCATCCTTTGTCTTTCCCTTGCCTTTAGGGCTTCCTTTGGAGCTTTTGTCGCCCGGACTTGTCGTAAGCTTGTCACCAGCCGTGCAGTCTTTGGCAATGTGTTCCAAACTGGAACACTTCCAGCATCTCTTCTCCTTATCGTTGAGATTGTTCCACTCATGGGCATAGGTGCATTTGTCACCCTTGAGGCATCCATGAGGTTTACCCCAATGCTTGCATGCTCCAGCTCCTGCACCATAACCACTGCCTTCTGCATTGTTGCCATTGCCTTTCTTACCAGGAGATCCCTTCTTGCCACCACCCTTGTCACCAGCAGCATTGACCACATTGATCTTGGGGTTGCCGGAAGTCGGACTTGCCTTCGTCATTGTTCCATGATGCAAGTGATCCGCTTCAGCGATCAACATCTGCAGATAGTTCTCCGCTGTGAGCTGTGTAGGCGCCACATCCACCATATGGGTCATGCGGAAGTTGCTGATGCGAAAGCTCGCTTGATGCTCCTTCGCAATCACTGTCCGCATCACTTCAGAAAGTGCGCTCACCTGCAGCAAGGGATCTGGAACCTGTAGTCCAAGTTCACGAGCTCGCAGGAGTTGACGTCGCCATTGGCGTAGCATCTCACCAGCTTCAGCTGCAGATTTGGCTGCTGTTGTTTGAGTCAAGTTGTTGAGGATGGTGCTTTTCTCGTTGAGACCACCAGGTTGATACAGCTTCAAGATGCGAAACACCAGCTGCACGCATGTCATCTCTCGCAAAGAGATTGCTTCTTGTTTGACCGTCTGTGGCACTGCAGCTAACAACATTGACAGCACGCGAGACTCCAACCTGACATACTTGTTCTCCACTTGAAGGTCAGGTTGCACAGCCATACGATCCATTGGACCCGCTGTCAGCCATGTTGCATAGGCATCTTGAGCTCGTTGTACCAGTCCAGTCCACCACACTCTTGCACCTTCTGAGACATCTGAGATCAGCGGCATCAACTCACTTAACCAATCTCCTGCACGAAGGGCAGCCTGAGGCTCTGACACGTCCTTCAAAATTGGCAGTGTAATTGGCACATTTCTCAGCACCTCAGAAGCTTCGCCATCAGGACCTTTTGCTTGTGGTTGAGGTTGTTGCCATTGCAGTGGCATTGAACCATATTGCATTGGTGCTGCATACATTGGTACACCAGAAGGTCCAACTCCATGTCCTTGAGGCGGTTGTGGTGGTGGTTGCGGAACATAACCAAAGTCCGCTGGTGGACCACCATGTCTGTGCACCGGTTGCTCCCAGTACTCACCTGTCAACCTTGGTCTTTCGCCATGCATCATCCTGACCTCTCTGTCCAACCATGCAAAGCGATCTGCTCCAGGTTGAAGATGATGCTGCTGTTGTGGTTGTTGATCCACTGGAGTCCAAAAATCCTCCAAACCATCAAAACCTGTTCCACCACCCACGTGCTCATCAACTGCAAATGGGTCAAACTGCCATGGTGGAAGTTCTGGAAGATCTGCTACCTCCCGTGGTGGTTGTCCCGGCGGAACTTGAGTTCCTCCAGGTGTTGTTCTTGGTGACAGCGAGTAGTACTGAGGTCGGCGCGGTGGTGTCCTTGGTGGTTCCACGCTTGAACTCTTCTTCTTGAGCTCCTTCTGCAACTCCTCATTCTTCTTTTCAAACTCATCACGCTGGCGTTGCAAGTCCTCAGCATACTTCTTCATCTCTTCCTTTTGTTTCTCCATCTCAAGCTTCTGTCTGTGAAGCTCTTCAACCATTGATTGCTCCAAAGCCCGCTTGAGCTCATCACGCTCATCTCTTCCTTGTTGATTGACATCATCCACAAAGGTAGTTGTGCTACAACCTTGTACTCCACCTTGTGGTTGCCGACTTGCCTCACGTGGCATCTGTCGTCTCATCTCATACTGTTGCACTCCCATTGGAACTCTTTCCAAGGGTGATCCATCATCTTGCCGATGACCTCGTCTTTGAGATTGATCTCGCAGACCACTTGGTACTGTTCGATGACCTTGAACTTGACGTCGTTCAGGTCCATAACCATGACTGACTCCTCGGTGGCGTCCAGTCTCTTGCACATTTCCTTCAGACCTTGAGGGTCCATGACGGCTGACTCCTCGATGGTGTCCCGCCCCTTGCACATTAACTTCAGACCTTGAGGGTCCACGGCTGACTCCTCGATGGTGTCCAGCCTCTTGCATGATGTCAGACCTTTGAACTGGTATCTCACCTCCCAGTCCTCCAGTCTTCCCACCTTGTCTTGCAACCCCATGAGATGGTATCTCACCTCCCATCCCATTGGGCTGCACAACTCTTCCTTGACCATGCCCCTTGCCAGAACGTTGCACTTCTCCAGCAAGTAGCCCTGTCGCGACACCTCGATGGTGCCCAACTTGTTCAACACCTTGAGGGTGTTCATCTTGATCGACACCTTGAGGGTGCCCATCACGTCCAACACCTTGAGGGTGTCCACATTGTTTGACACCTTGAGGGTGTCCAGCTTGTTGACCTTGTCCAGCATCTTGAGGATACTGTCGGCCCACACCTTGAGGGTGCACTTCACGGTGACCTTGTCCAGCATCTTGAGGATACTGAAGGTCTTGACCTTGTCCAGCATCTTGAGGATACTGTCGGTCCACACCTTGAGGGTGTACTTCACGGTGACCTTGTCCAGCATCTTGAGGATACCGAAGGTCTTGACCTTGTCCAGCATCTTGAGGATACTGTCGGTCCACACCTTGAGGGTGTACTGCATGTCGACCTTGTCCAACATCTTGAGGATGCCGAAGGTCTTCATCATCATTTGATGGCATAGCCCCTTGAGTCTGCAAGGCCACACCTCGTCTTGTACTCCAACTCGACGGAGCACTCATTCGTCCCATTGCCAGCGGCTCCAACTCTCGCGACGCATCTGCATCTTCTATCTCCGGAAGGTCCTCCTTGACTGAGACCTCTTCCCTTGGCGTCCACATCGGCTGCTCCATGGCCAACTGACGTGCTTCTTGTAGGTGTTCTCGTTGAACCACCTCTGACCACCACGGATTCGGCTCGGTGCCTAAGTCCAACAGGTCAGTGCTCACGTCCAGTTCTTGCCGTAGAGCCCCTCCATGTTCGCCTCGTAGTAGAGCTCGTCCTCCACCTTGACCATCACTGCCATTGGGTAGAGCTCTTTCATCTCCACGCCGAAGGTCTCTGCCGTCATGTCCAGCTCGGTCTCTTCCATGCCCTTCTTGGCCTTCTTGATCCAGCCGTAGAGCACGAGGTCCACTTCCACCACGTGGCACCGAACACGACCTAGTCCACGACATGGCAGGCGCCCCTCAGCTGAGCGTTGGGCTCATAACCTGTGTTAGGCAGAGCAGCGCGACTTTTGAACCATAAAGAGCCTGCCCATACACAGGCAGGTTGTCAGGTTGTTGCACTGATAAGAACAGATACTTCACCTGTCCAGCAGTGATAAGAACTGATACTACATCTGTCCAGTTGCACATGCATGCACATGAACCCTTTTGCAAGATGTATAGCTACCGTAAATCTTGGTTATTGGATTGGATTTGATTGGAGTTGTTATAAACCAACTTACCCTCTGGTAAACGTTTACATAACTATGGAAAGATCCACCATTTTCAATGGGTAAATCCACTATAAATGGCCATTTTCAATAGCTATGTTAATTTACCAGAGGGTAGCTTGGCACCCTGTAACTCCATATCCCAAAGAACTTGGGATGGCCTCAAACCTGCTGCAATGGCATGGCTCCGTCGGGCTCAGGTTCGTGGGCCTCTACAGCACTGATGCAAAGGTGCCCATGATTCAAAAGGCACCACCGTTCAACTCCGTTCCATTGCCATGCGCAGAAATTCAGGTGTGAAAGGAGATCAGAGTTAAACAAAAAGAATTCATGATGTTTCATGTCCAAGAAGATGATAAATACAAGAATTGCCAAACCCCGATGTTATTATCATCAAATTGATGAGTACGTTTTGATCTCACCTTAGGTTTTAACCGCAAAATCTGGCGATTTTCGTCAAACCAATCCACTCCGTTGCGTTGCCGTCCGCGCAGATCGTCACGTTGATCACGAGCTGTGCCTCAGCCACGGGATGCGCTTCTCTGCTGCTGGCACGCCTAGGTGCGCTCAGCAATGGTTGGCCGAAAGGGGAAAGGGATATAGCATGATAACTAGGCTGTAGCACCAATAGCACCAGTTTCATGGGGAAAATTGATTAAAATTGTGATTAACCATGGAATATCTATATAGCTATAGTGCTATGGTGGTATTTTATGAGTTGACGCACTGGAAACTATGGCCCATTTAGTTTACCTACCTATTAACCATGGTGATTTTCCAGAGCTACGTTCAATAACCCCAGGGTAGAATTTGGGGAATCATCTTCAAGTGGCCGAAGAATTCAGGTTAGTGCAAATTATGAGAATTATAACCCATAGGATCCATGTATGGTATATATGCTAACATTTGGGGTATATTGATGGCAAATGTTACCATATATAGTATACATGGATCCTATGGGTAATAATTTGTCCAGCTGATCCAGCTACTGCAATAAACTTTAATATTTAGCTAACAATGAAATTATGGAAAACCCACCGCTTGTAAATCATTGTTTTGGGGAACTTGGAGGTTTTCCATATTATCAATCTACTGGAAGGTAAGGTTGGCCACTGAACGTTTTATTTTGGAAGACAATTTGCAAAGTGGACATTTATTTTGGCGTGAAGATTCATGTGAGTAACCAGTCGTCACAGTCACGGCATTTTATCCACAGGTTTGATCAGGTTTGCACCAAAATTTGGCCCTGGGATAGTCGGATCGTCATGTGTATCCACCATGGGTTTTGCCTCCTTTTACCGGCAAAAATCACTGCAATTTAAGGAATTTGTGATCCAGTCTGCGCCAAGGCTTTTCTGCGATTTCCTCTGCCATTTTGGGCGGGGCTGCAGCATGGCCATTTGGTTTGTTGGTGAAAGCCTTGCGAGGGACCCCAGGAGGACTGACCATTGTGCCATCGTGTTTTTGCATGTTTTTTCTATACGTGTGGTGAGGGAACAGAAATGGACATCACCACTGCCAGGTATGAATGGCGACCCTGGTCCCCTGCCCACATTGACATGAACGAGGCTTCGAAGCACCTGGTGAGAAAACATTGGTGAGTTGCAGTAATTAGATTTTGTTCGGGGCAGGGGTGGAGAAGGTGTGATTTTGGGGGATCTATATTGAAAAAACCATTAATATCTTCACATTAGGAGTGATCGCCAGTTGCGACATCACCACTCCTGTGCCGTGATGACTCGGGTTGAGATGTCCTCATTTCGTGTGGAGGACCTGATGATGAACCTGGAGACGTTTTTGTCAAGAGCCACTTGAAGTTTCATGATTTTATCTTAGTTTTCTCCCTCAATTAGTGTGGCTTACTGGTGCTTATATAGTAGGGAATGGGGGAATGATCCACAATCACTATCAGTCATCCCATTTCCCCATTCCTAAGGGGCGGACTTCCAAATCCAACAAATCGAACGTCAGGCATTGGACGCCAGCGAGCAGGCAAATATTTGGTTCGGCTACTGTTCGGCTGATACGGGGATGACCCCTGCACAATGCTGTTGATGGCGTCTTGCCGTTTGGTTCTCCTTCTAAATGCAGGGAGGTGGAAAAGACACCCAAACAAGGAGTTTCCTAGTTGAGGTTCATCAGCCACTTTCGGCCATGAAGATTGGGATATAGTAAGTTCTCTGAATCAACTTGCTGATTTTGTTTGTTTCAATATTGATAAAATATTGACATGGCTGTGATCATCATGATGATCCAATGTGCTGGTTTGTTCTTTTACAACCTCCAGGTGCTGAAAAAAACCGCATCAGATACCCTCATGGTAATTTGTTACATAGCTACTGAAAATGACCATAGAAATAGTGGAATTACATGAATTTACCCATTGAAAATGGTGGATCTTTCCAGTTCGTTTTGTAAACGTTTACCAGGCCGGGTATCATCAGATTCCGGACTGGGCTGTGTGGAAACCTTGACAACTTGAGCTCCCCGCAGGTGAGAATCAAAGAGCTCCTGTCGGATGAAAAGGAGCGATTTTTCTGGGCGGATGGGGCCGGGCTACTTACACTAAATGACCGTTGGATGAGCCGCTCTTTCTGGATGAATTACTGTATGATGTTTTTTTTTTGCCACTATATATCAGTATATATCATCCCCAAATTGCCCAAATTTCAAATGGCCGACGATTTCAGTTGGTGAAACATCCGGATACTTCCGGATATTTTTACCATCTCCTGAATTTAATCAATTTAGACTGCATTTGAATACTCGTTTTGACAACTCCTGAGGTTTCTAGTTGGCTTGTAATTTTGTGTATATATCAATTATATATCTATTTCTTGACCTTGCCACTGAATCAAGGCTGTGGGTAGGACAGCAATTCCAACGTTTGTGCCATTGTACATGATCAACATTGACATTTCTCTAAGACCCTAAGATAGAACATATAGAAGCGTGAGGCCAACCTCCCATCAAAAGCAGATTGAATTCCAACACTGAAGGTGGTATAGATGTCATATAGATGTCATATAGATGTCATATATAGATGTTATATATAGATGTCATATATAGATGTTATATATACATGTCATATATAGATGTTATATATAGATGTCATATATAGATGTCATATATAGATGTCATATATAGATGTCATATAGATGTCATATATATATATATATTAAACCTAGTCTTTGCAACGCGTTTAGTGTTGTGTGACGGTGATTTCTATCCACTGTTGCTCGTAGCCATCAGTGCTCAAGGCAGCACGGCTTTGCCCCGAGGGGCAGACTCCTGCGGGAGAGGCTGAACTCCTGCGGGAGAGGTAGGACTCCTGCGGGAGAGATCTGCCGGTGGCCTGCGGGCTGGACGTAGACCCCTGTGGGGGAGGCGGGGCTGTGGCCCAGGCGGCAGCATGCCGGGCCCCTGGATAGGGGCCATGGACAACAGTGGGTTCATGGCCTCTCGGGACTGGGAGGTTGGAGACCTCTTTGAGTGTCGCATGTACGACAGCAGTCGCGAGGAACAGAAAATGGCCATCTGGAGGGCCACAGCCATTGGCGAACGTTCACATGGAAGGTGGATGAGAGGAGTCCTGGAGGTTGTGGAGGACGAACACCTCAATCCACATCTGCAATGGGGCTGTGCGTTCATGCAGGGCGCATGATGGAAAGGATCCGTTGGCCTTCCACACAGACTACCTGAGAATGTTGGAAGTCCGTGACATCGAGCTGAGACGGGCGGCATGGTGGCAAGTTGGTGTTGCCAAGACTGACTTTGAAGCTTTTCGCAAGAGGTTGCTAGGTGAGGCCCGTGGCAAGGCAATCCTGGAGAAGCAGGCCGAGGAGGATGTCTTTGACTTGGAGGCCTCCCCTGGTGCTGGGGGTGAGGGTCCTGGTTCCACTCCACCTGCGGGTGGGGCTGGTGGTGCGCTTGGCCGACAGCTGGCTGCGCTGAAAAAGGATGTGGACAAGGAGCCTCAGAAGAAGAAGCACAAAAGGCGAGAGGAGAAAGGCAAGGACAAAGACAAGGCAAGAGGTGCAGATGCTCCGGAACGGGAGAAACGCAAAAGGCCGAGGTCGAACTCACCAGCTGGTGGCGCTTCGGGATCATTGGTGAAAAAGGGGCCGCTGTGGTTTGGCAAGGCGAGGGCCCCGAAAGAAAGGGCCAGTTCAGATGCAGGATCAGACCGCTCCAGGGGACGTGGACGTCGGAGGCACTCGCGCTCACCGTCCTCGAGAAGTCGCAGCCGGCGGCGGAGAAGGAGATCGAGGAAGGAAAGAGACAGGGGTCCCTATGGCATTGGGCGTGAGATGGCATTTGACAGGGGCGAGTCAGGCCCATCTGCTAGCGAATCGGCAGAAGAGGGTTTTCAACGGGGGGTCTCGGACAGGAGAAGCCACCAGCTGAAGCTAGTGGAATACTCCCAGAAGAGGCCAGGTCGTCTGGCCAGCAGGCTCTTAGTAAAGATGCAAGAGCTTCTGGCCCGCGACACCGGGACCCCCATCAACCTCCTTGCCTCAGAGAACATGACACCAGCAACCGCAACCGGGTACTTGCTGACGGTGCTCATACCCACGCACAAAGACAAGTTGGGAGTGCGCTTGTTGCGCGAGATGAGAACCGTGGCCATGGCGCTCGACTACGTGGCGACCGGCCGTCAGGAAGCGGCAGCAGATCTGCTAGCTCAAAGAATGAAGGCCCTCGAACTTCAACTGGTGGACGGCGGGTGGCAAAGAGCGCAATATTTGGAGCTCATCCAACCCGAAGGCGCAAGCCTCGCCGAGCAAGAAGAGCAGAGGATGGCAGCCAGGGAGCAGGCAACAGAAGCGAAACTGAGGCTTCAAGTGCAGCCCAAGGCTCCCTGGAACCCCGAACCGAAGGGAAAAGGAGACGTGAAAGGCAAGGGTCGAGGAAAGAAAGGAGGAAAAAGAGGCGAGTGGACAACCGCCGCGGCGGAGATCAAGGAGAAGGCGCCTCCAACATAGCTGAGCCCCTGGACACCCTTGGCAGCGATGTCGAGGTTGAGATTGGCTCTGACTCAGGCCAAGATGTGGTTGGAAGCTCACTGCGAGCGCGTCTGCCTCGTCAGATAGGGTGTCCGCTGAGCATGACAGAGTGGCAAAAGGAGTGCTGTGACTTTTTCAAGTGACTTTTTCAAGGAAAGGAAGTCCTATGCAGACTTGGGACACCACTTGTTGGATTTTGTGAAGAAGCTGGACTCACCGTTGGGGCACTTCGTTAGGTCGTTTTGTGATCCAGCACAGCCGACTCCGGCCGCCGAGGCCACCTTTGATCGAAAGGGGGATTTGTTGCCCATCCATCCGTCGGTGGTGCGCCCTGGTCAACACGGGGTGACACAACAAAACCTGGAGTGGGTCCAGCTCTCCTTGTCCCTGATCAACTTCAACTATTGCACTGGGTGGTCAAAGCCGATCTGTGTACCTATGGACACCAGGCTTTCGGCCAACCAGTGCGCTGCGCTACAAGAGGTCGCCAGAACAGTTGATGACAACATCCTGGACGCCGACATTTTGCCTACCCTGTCTGAAGCAAAAGCAGCTCTTCAGAGCAAGAGGTATGACTACAGCGGGAACGCCGTGGAGTACATGCAAGAGCTGGAGGCGGATAAGGTGTTCCCCACCTGGCCACGACAGGGTGAAGCTGGCATCAGGTGCATCACAGAATTTCTGACTGGGGAAGTTCAAGAGGCCATGCAAGACCCGAAACAGTGGATCCTGCCCGAGGACAAGCAGCCGGTGGCGTCAAAGCGCTCCCTGGTGCGCGCCAGTGATCGGGAGTGGCTGAAAATCTGCACTGAAGGCTACCGACGGGGAATGATGTGCATGGTCGACGACAAGGACGTCCCGCGGGACAGGTCAGGCCACCTTGTGGTTAATGGCGCCGGGGGTGTCAAGAAAACTAAGATGGTGAACGGGCAGGAGAAGGTCCTTCAGAGGTTTATCTCGGTCCTCATCCCCACCAACGAGCACATGCTTGAGCTCCCAGGGGCACAAGACACTCTGCCCTATGTGGGGATGTTGACAGCACTCCATCTGGGGCCTGATGAAGAGCTTTACATGGAATCGGAAGATTTCTCCAGTGCCTTCAACTTGTTCAGTGTGCCTGACGCTTGGTGCCCATTCTTTGCCTACTCGAAGAAGGTGGATGGGGCAGCTTTTGGAAAGCCCGAGTTAGGGAAAGTCAGGCCAGCACTCCGAGTGATTCCGATGGGTTGGAAATCCGCCGTGACTTTGGTTCAAGCAGCAGTGCGGCACATTGTGTTTGATCTCACGGGAGTGCCAAGAGCAACCTCTATTGAGAAGGGTCATCCAATCCCTGAGGGAAAGCACTACACGGTGGTGTACCTGGACAATTTTGATGAGATTCGGGTTTATCAGAAGCTGACAGCTGAGCTGGAGTCAAGCACGGCGAGCCCGACCGATACTCACCAGAAGTTCAACGAGGTGTGTGATGGCCTTGGATTACCGCGTAATGGCTCAAAGCAGCTCATTGGGGCTCTGGCCGGTGGAATTCAAGGCGGTGAATTTGACGGAGTTCGAGGCACCATCAAAGTGGGGCGTGACAAGCTGAAGAACTTCCTGGCGATTAGCATGGCCCTCCTGAGTGCCCCCACGGTGACAGAATTCCAAATCAGGCACTGGATTGGAAAGGCGGCGTTCATCGCCACGTTCAGGAGACCTTTGTTCTCAATCCTGCAGGAGGTCTTTGAGCTGCTGGAGAGGTGTCGTGGGAAGGCACAGGTTCTGCCGCCATCGGTCGTTGACGAGATCTTCTGTTTCACTGGCCTGGCGGTGCATGCTCAAAGTGAACTACGGGCACAAGTCTCGCCGGAGATCTCCTGTACGGATGCCTCACCCACGGGGGGTGGCAGTGCTGTGGCGGTGAAGTTCAAGACAAAGAGCCTTGTCGTGCCTGAGGAGGTTGAGGAACGAGCGCAATGTGGGTGCTGCGGCACAGGGTTCACTGGAATGGAGGATGAGAGGCGGCTGTACCCTTGCCCCAGGAAGTGTGGCGAGAGATTTTGCTCTGCCCTCTGCGTGGCGGACCATTCAGACGGTGCGTGCACCAGGCATGACTTCTATGCCCCGAAATTTGGGGAGAGGTTTAGCGGGCCCAGGTATCCATTGTCAAAGGCCTGCGGGCTGGCGGGGATTGCGATCCAGAGACCAATGGACAAATTAGTACCTGGTGACCCGTGGGACATCCTCACAAGTGAGGGAAAGGAACGCTTGGCTGCGGCCGAAAGCGACCCCAGTCTCAAGGCGGAGCACTGGGCACCTGAGTGCCGCACTTTCTCTCGGGCAAGGGGAAGATGGATACAACTTCCTGACGGGAACTGGATCCAGGGACCACGGCAGGTCCGAAGCCCTGAAGAGCCATGGGGATTTCAAGAGCTCACCAGGGGCGACTCGGTGGCTGTACGCCAAGGCAACCTGTTCATGAGGAAAGCGCTGAGGGCGTTGGTGAGGCGGCATCTCGCAGGGGGGCTGGCTTCGCTGGAGCATCCCTACAACAGCTATGTTTGGGACACTGAAGAAGTTGACGAGATGCTGCAGTCTGGAGGGTGGTTTGTGACTTGTTACAGTCACTGCTGTTTTGGTGGCGATCGCATCAAGTGGACACAGCTCTTCCACAACTCACCCTTCCTTCATCGTGCGCTGCACAAGCCTGATTGCCCTGGGCACTCTGACCTGCGGGGTTACCGGGTGACCTGGGGGAGCGATGGTCAGTTGAGCTTTGACACGGCGCTGGAGTCCGAGTACCCCTGGGGCTTCTGTACCGCTTATGCAGGTGCAATGGCTGCTCATCTCCGGTCGATCACGCCGGAACCGGTGGGTGATTACCCGAGGACGCTTGAATCTCTCCTCTATACCCAGGTTCGTGGTGCGACCAGAGGGCTGCAGGATGAACAATATGTCATCAGGGTCGTCGCCGCGGTGTGCCACACTCTCAACAAGATGACAGAGGGTGCGGAGGCTGACCATCTCCGGTGGCTGCTCAGGCAAGTGGGTCTTCGAGGAACCGATGTGCGCATCAGCATCCCGGACCAGCAGATCACAAGAGAGGAGGTCTACCCGTACCCGGCCTTTCGGTGGCTTTGGAAGACGGTGTTGAGCTACAAGTGGGCCGCAGAGCAGCATATCAACGTGCTGGAGGTCACCGCAGTGCTGACCGAGTTTCGGCGTCGGCTGAGGAGCGTCGACAATATGAACACCAGGTTCCTGAATGTGGTGGATAGCCTGGTGACCTACTTTGCATTGACCAAGGGCAGGTCGGGAAGCAAAAGGATGAACAGAACCTTGCGGCGTGTGATGGCATTGAACCTGGCAAGCAAATCGGTGTTGGTCTCCTTGTGGACGCTGAGCAAATGGAACTACGCCGATGTGGCGTCTCGTCGGTTTGAGAAGTGATGCCAAAGCGTCTTCACCTCAAATTCAAGGGGATCACACCGAAAACTGCCAGTGCCTACCGCAAGGAAATCCACAAATTCTTCCAATTTCTTTCCTCTGAGGAGGAGGACCTGCCCACTGATGCATCGCATCTTGATGCCATTTTGGCTGAATATATCAACTCCCTTTATCAGCAGGGAGACAGTCTCACCCAAGCAGGATGGCTTTTGAGTGGCATGAAGAGATTTTTGCCTCGCCTTCGCTACCAGCTGCCGACAGCCCAGCAGTATTACCAAAACTGGCTGAGAGACCATGTTCCTTTGCGTGCCACTCCAATGCCGTGGCTGGTGGTAAAGGCTTTTGCGGCGGTAGCGTGGCAGAATCATCACTATGATTTGGCCCTCCTGCTTCTTTTGTCCTATGTTTTCTTTCTGCGAACTACAGAGTTCTTGACCTTGCCAGTTGAAAATATCGTGGTGGACAGCCGCTCAAATCAAATTGTGGTCACTTTGGAGAAGACCAAAACTTCCAAGCAATTTCAGCAATCATTGGTGCTGCGGCACAGGGGTCTGGCCAAAATTGTGGCAAAAGCCCTTACTCGGCTTCCTCTGAAGGGCCCAATCTGGCGGTTTCCACCACGGGTTTTTCGTGAAAGTTTCACCCTTTTGGTCAATCATTTTCACCTTCAGGAGCATGCTTTTTCTCTTTACAGCTTGCGCCGCGGTGGTGCTACCCACACCTATGCACGCTCCCGTGACCTTCACTATGTTGCCTTACAGGGCCGCTGGCGGGACCTCCGCACTGCCAGAATTTATTTGGATGATGCAAGAGCTACCTTGGTCAAACTGGCTTTTACCCCACCCATTTCCCACCACCTTCATCAAACGGCCTCCTTCTGGGCTTCTTTCAAATAGCTCCGCCAAGAGGCATCGACTGGGTGCGATTGGGATTGGGTTATGGGGTGCCAGGCTTTACCGCTGCGGCGGAGGCATCTTCTGCCTGCGGGCAAGTTAGGCCTGTCCGTGGACAAGGTAGGTCCTGTGCGGGAGTCTCCATGAGCGATGTCTCTGGGGCACCCAATCTTGACCAACAGCACGGCTGTGCATGGAAAATTGCAGGTCGTGCAGTTCTTGGGTGGATTGAATAAACCTAGTCTTTACAACGCGTCTAGTGTTGTGTGACGGTGATTTCTATCCACTGTTGCTCGTAGCCATCAGTGCTCCCTGCCCACCCTCCCCCGTGGGTTATGGGGTGCCAGGCTTTACCGCTGCGGCGGAGGCATCTTCTGCCTGCGGGCAAGTTAGGCCTGTCCGTGGACAAGGTAGGTCCTGTGCGGGAGTCTCCATGAGCGATGTCTCTGGGGCACCCAATCTTGACCAACAGCACGGCTGTGCATGGAAAATTGCAGGTCGTGCAGTTCTTGGGTGGATTGAATAAACCTAGTCTTTGCAACGCGTTTAGTGTTGTGTGACGGTGATTTCTATCCACTGTTGCTCGTAGCCATCAGTGCTCCCTGCCCACCCTCCCCCGTGGGTTATGGGGTGCCAGGCTTTACCGCTGCGGCGGAGGCATCTTCTGCCTGCGGGCAAGTTAGGCCTGTCCGTGGACAAGGTAGGTCCTGTGCGGGAGTCTCCATGAGCGATGTCTCTGGGGCACCCAATCTTGACCAACAGCACGGCTGTGCATGGAAAATTGCAGGTCGTGCAGTTCTTGGGTGGATTGAAATATATATGTCATATATGGATGTCATATATAGATGTCATATATAGATGCCATATATATATATATAATATATATATATATATATAGATGTCATATATATAGATGCCATATATAGATGTCATATATGGATGTCATATATAGATGTCATATATAGATATATATAATATATATATATATAGATGCCATATATAGATGTCATATATAGATGTCATATATAGATGCCATATATAGATGTCATATATAGATGTCATATATAGATGTTTTTTTATAGATGTCTTATATAGATGTCATATAGATGTCATATAGATGTCGTATAAATGTCATATAGATGTCATATAGATGTCATACAGATGTCATACGGATGGTATACATATGTCATCTAGATGTCATCTAGATGTCATATAGATGTCATATAGATGTCATATAGATGTCATATAGATGTCATATAGATGTCATATAGATGTCATAGAATATATATATATATATAGATGTCATATAGATGTCATATAGATGTCATAGAATATATATATAGATGTCATATAGATGTCATATAGATGTCATATAGATGTCATATAGATGTCCATGTTATCTTCATAATTGATCTTCATTTCGAAGGGTAGCACCGCGCCATGAATGGAGGACCCCTCCTCCGTGCGGACGGATCCCAACAAGTCGGCCTACGAGGCTTTTCAGTTGGTAGATCTCTGGAATCCCTATAGATCTTCATTTTGTTTAGATAATTACTGTATATTTGAAGTTGGAAGATGTCTATACCCGATAGATCTCGATGATTGCTGTAATTTGATGACTAATAATATATATATATATATATATATGTATGTTGGAAACCATGGTCGTCTGTTCTCAACGAAGCCTTGAATGAAGCTATGGACCAGGATTCCAGATGGCTGAAAGATTCAGGTAGATGCACCAGCAAGTTGCAGGGACCGACAGAGAGACACAGAGGGACCTACATCTTTTCAAAACGGGGCTCTAAATCACAATGAATGACGGAGAAATGATGCCACACATGGACAATGACAGTGGCTACTATAGGTTCTGAATATGCTCCATGTATGGAATATTTGCCTTCCGGTCTGGTAAATGTGGGTATAAAAAAAAATTCCATACATGGAGCCTGGAGCATATGGGCAACCGCGAGGCCCACAGTGATGATGGAGTCGAGGCTGAAGGGGTTGAAGGCACGCCTTGGCGATGTGGGTTCGACCCAGCAGTTGATCATTTTCCTAGGCAAACCATGGCGTTTTTCCAAGGGTTTTCAACATCTACCCTCTGGTTATTTAACATAGCCATGGAAAATCACCATTTTTAATAGGTAAACCATCTATAAATGGGCCATTTTCCATGGCTATGTTAAATAACCAGAGGGTATTTCACATGTCAGTTGCTATACCCCGGAAACTATGACCTGAATATGGAGGTTTGTGGGGAGATGAACATCTGCCAGCTAGTGGCGACGTGATTGACAAATTGACGGACCTCACTGTAAAACCCAAATTTAAAGACGGTTCCGATGGTTCCGGTTCGTTTCCGATTTTGTTGGCGGTGAATTCGCCTGGAACGATGGGCCCAGCCACAACTGGCATACTTCTTCCCACTGAATTGAATACACTCAGGCCGTCCAAATCCGTCCAAATTTGTATGCTGGAGATTCACATAAATTTATGTTGGCCAATTGTTCCCAGATGTTTTTGCAATGTTCTTGTTCTTGTGAACCCCTGTGAAACATATGCCAGACTTGGTCCCTCCTGCCCAAAATAAAGGTGACGCCCCTTCTCGCAGCGGTTCACGCAAAGTAGTGCAGCGCAAAGCGTCCTCGGAGGTGCGCCTAAGGGCCGCAAAAATCCAGCAAACATCATTTGTTTTGATCGGAATACATGGAAAAATGACCATAAGTGGCAGTTCGATAGTTAGTGAATCCATGCTTGCTGAATTTTGATGAATTTTGTGGAAACAATTTTTGCTGGTGATCTAAATCCTCATCAATGATTGTTCTCATTCTCGAGGCTGTGGCCGATGCAGCTGCTGCGGGGAGTGCTGCTGCAGATGCCGAAGCCCAAGCAGGGCGGGCAAAAAAAGCAGCAAGAATGGGATGCAACGAGATGCAAAACGGGGGATCTAACGAGCAATATATATGTAATAATAATAATAGTAAGAATAATATATATATATATTATATAATATATATGATTATATTATGTCATTATGTCATGTTACAACCAATTTAACCCAGTGATAAACCAGGAACAATTATCAGCCATTACAAGGGGACTATGATAAATCATTCCCAAGAACCCTTTTGTGCAGCCACTAGTTACAACAGATAGTGAAGGCAAAAAAAGGGTCCTGCCCCAGGTTTTTTTTGTGATCACTGCGACTTTTTTCGGAGCCACTTAAGGTGACCCCTGCAGTAAGAGTGCCTGCTTGATGGGTGTCAGAGTCACAACAGCAGGAGTCAAAATTAGATATGTATGTTTATATGTATATAATATTATATGATATTTATTTAATATTTTATAATTATATATATATATATGTGTGTGTTTGTGTGTGGTCTTTATATATATATATAAATAAATATATGCATGTCATACCCAACTGGATGATTTAAAAGTGCCCAAACTCTGTGATCCCCATCCGGCCAGGTCGCGCCTACGATCGTCCTGACTGAAACACCTGGCATGAAAGGCGGGACATGGCCGGACCTGCACGGCTTAAGAACGTGTTCTTTGATTATAGATTTCCTAATGGGATAATGGGATTATACATGGGATGAATCATGGATTATAGATTTCCTACTTAAGTTATGGCTAATATAACTGGTTATAATGGTTATAAATGGGATTATATTAATGTTTATAAATGGGGTTATGTCAGCACTTATAAGTGGTATTTCGGGCCATCTCTAGCAACATGCTCGGAAGTGGCGAGAGGAGCCAGGGACCGTTCAGGCCTGAAACTGGGTTCCGCAAACGCTCCCAAGATGGACTTGCTTCAGATCCCTGCGCCTTGGTTGGAGATATACCCTCTGGTAAACATACAAAAGGCTATGGAAAATCACTATTGTAATAGTTAAATCATCCAAAAATTGTCAATTTTCCATAGCAAACTATTAGTTTAATGGAGGGTAAACCGGTAAACCCCAAAATCATTTGATCCAAAACTACGCCAAGTTTTATCCAAGTACACTGTAACTTGTTGTAACATGTGATAGCCACATGTAGCCACTGTTTGACTGTCTCACATTTGGCTCTGTTTGGGCCACGGAGGCCGTTTTTTGTTTTGGGGGGGACAGTAAAGGACATGTTGGGTATTTGTTGTGGTGGTAATGACTCTTATTGATGACGATGGTGATGATGTACATGCATGAGCAAGTGTGTGTTCGTGTGTTATTTGACGGAAATCGTTTGCAGCTGCCGAAATCAAACATTGTTTCCTCACTGCAGGTTCACCAAATTGGGACAGGGGGCAGGTACAACGGAATGACACATCATTACTCCAGCACAAATACAGGGATAATTCTGCTGCGTGATCTTCAAGGTTGAAATTCTGAGGTTCTTGTGGTTGTGTGGGTCTCGGAGGTTACATCTTAGAATTTTGTGATTCAATACTTTTTGATGCAAAACTGGGTGCCTCCCATTGATGCTGTATGATGCTATGTTATATACTCAGTGGGGTAAATCTCAACGAGTAAGTTGCTAATGACGGTGGCAACCCACAGGGCTCACCATCTTGTGGCCTTGGTTTGACCAAATGCGGCCTCATTTCCTCTGCAGGCAATAGGTAAACTCCTAAATTGTGACTCCATCAGCATAGAACTGGATGATGGGAAAATTTACAGGAAAGCCCTATATTTGATGGTAAAAACCATGGTTTCCTGTAAATTTTCCCTTAAACCAATCCAGTGACATCAGCATGTTGGGTATCTCATGAACTGGTGCAGCCCAACCTTTTCAGGGCCGGTGATTTGGCCCATGCTGCCAAGGCCTCTTCTCCCCCGTTGCTTGGCTTTTCGTTTTTGCGCGTGTGACAAGAAGTGGTGAAACTGCGGAGCTTTGAAACCTTGGTTTTGCCAAACTGCCTTGACTCGTTGAAAAAAGCCATGAAACATATCCTTAAATTGGATGGAGCCATTCCAAATACCTAAGTTGATTGGTTATTGGGAATTAGACTACTATAGTACCTGGGTTGTTGGGGATTATCATAACCCATGGTGGGAATGACCCAAAGTGAATGGAACTTGGCGAACTTGGTTCCAAAATATTCCAACTTCAGGTGATTTTCCTGCAGAGACCATTTCTGAAAATACACTTGACTTTGCCCAAGCAGAATACTTGAGTGATTGCTGATGTTTGTTGATGCTGTTGCTGGTGCTGTTGCTGTTGCTGGTGCTGTTGCTGTTGTTGTTGTTGTTGTTGTTGTTCCCGGGGTACCTGATACCTGGAAGATCCAAGTGGTTGCAGCTCCCAGGAAATTACAGGCATTGAAACTGGGAGCTCCCAACAGGCGAGGGACGGGGGATGTGGCCATGGGGATTGTGGATCCAAAAAGCCTCGCATGATGATGATGGTAGTGGTTTATTAATGGTTATTAATGGTTATTATTGATGATGATGATGATGATGATGAGGATGAGGATGAGGATGAGGATGGTGATGATGATGGTGATGATGATGATGATGATGATGATAATGATGATGATGACGGTGATGATGATGATGATGATGATGAGGATGAGGATGATGATGATGATTATGATGATGATGATGATGATGACGATGATGATGATGATGATGACGATGATGATGATGATGATGAGGATGAGGATGAGGATGATGATGATGATGATGATGATGATGAGGATGAGGATGAGTTTTAGGAATAGGAGTAGCAGGAGGAGGATTTCAAGCCATTCACCTTCCTCACCAGCCCGATGTTGCAACAATTCCACACCAGGACGCCCAAACTTCGGTTGCATCCTGGCGATCCCAGGCGGATCTTGGGGATGACACGGCCGAGGGCCGACGCAATGATTGGACGTTTTCTGATAAAAGTGTTGGTCGGCGGAAGTATCGCATGGAAGGCCAGAAGATGATGACATACTGATATGCGGCATGTGTTGTTTTTTTTTAAAGGTGGACGCTGACGGATTTCCTTATGGATTTCCATTTGTTTTGTTCAGCTCATGGAGTCTCATGGTTTCGGGTCGCGAGCTCTGCCCCGCTCAGGTCCGGCATCGAAGGTGCGGCAGATTTGCTTCTGCAATACGCATACTCTTGTATATATACATGTTTTATACAATTTAGAACCTCAAATCAAAGTGATGGAACATTGGTGTTGTACTCCATGTTCTTTTTTGCTTACCCAATTATACCCAATTTGTACGGCGAGTCATTTCCGGGTTTCGAACATTTCGATCTGCAGGCGATGCCGGTGATGCCGGTGATGCCGGCAGCGCACAGTTGGATGGACTCAATGGTTTGGTGAGGGAACTCAGGTGAGCTGTGGAAACTTGACCTGGGAAGCACACTGATGACTGATGTGTTTTTGGGAAGATGAATTTGATGCATTAAAGATCATTAAAGGGGATTTCTCAAAGTGGGGGATCCCATTTTAACATAGCTTTACTCAGTCATGGTCGTTTATGACTTGGATGATTAGGGGCCCATGACTGGAAAGCTCCATTTCCTACTGGAAGTGGAGGTAATCAACAACTCAACCAGCCTCTCCATGTGTTAGATAGGTAGCCAACCGCAAAATTAAAAGGTAAACTCACCTTGGTTGCTGTACCATGCTGTACCTATCAGAGAGGTAACTGGAAGGTTAGGGAATGGTTGCAAATTTGTGGGTTGAAACCCTGGCACTCCAGCTGTTCACATCCCAAATCTATAACCCAACATGTATAGTATTATAGTACCAGAGTTATCTACATTGAAATTCTCATCAACCCAACTCTTGGATTTTAGAAATGTTTGGCTATTTTCGATTGACCCTCTGAATCCCCTATACCCGGTTCTTGATGACATCGCAGCCTTTTGCTCCAACACGCTATACAGCCAAGGTGTTTGGCAGCACCGTTGCTTTGGAAGAGCAGTTCAGCTTAAGATGTTGTGCTGGGGTCGGGGTAATGGGGCCACCGGAAATGAGGAGAAGGGGATCACGCCCCACGAAATGCAACAGTTTCATCCCGTTTCCAGTTGAGAATACTTTAAGATTAAGATATATCTTAAGATCCGCCGCCCAGATCCCAACTCTGAAGGAATCCCGAGTTTCATGATGGTTTCATAATTTTCATAGGTTTCTGAACCTTGAGTTTACACTCTCCCAGGCCTCTCTGGCAAGAGGCAAGGTGGGCACTGAGTCCGAGCCAGGGATGGAAGGTAACAAACTGCCTCATTTGCAATGACATCAATGAACAAGAGAGAGAGAGAGAGAGAGAAAGCTCTAAAATCTATTAGGATCTAAAATAAAAATTATCATATAGACCATCTTAAATATACAGGCAGGACTGAGGGTTGGCCCGGAATCGAATTGTTAACGTCCCAACGAGACTCTTTTCACTGCGCAGGTGCAGTGTTTTATGACATTGGTACATCTGGGCTGTCCCAAGACATTTTTTTGGAAAATCAGTCGGAAAAGAGAATCCTCTGCCGACTTCGTGCGTATCGCCCTTTTGCTATGTTTCACAGTTTTGGTTAGTTGTTCCATGGGGCCGTTTTTTGTTCCACCTTTGTAAACCCTAAACTCTGGTAAACTCTGGCACTGGGACCCAGGGATGATGGTTCCAATGGGCCAACCCCTCCTGTGGGTAAATATTCTTTGGATTGCAGCCTTCAGGGCTGGCAGAAAGGGCACGCGCCGGGTCGCCTGGGGAATAGCGAGTTGTCCAGGTGTCATCAGTCGGGTTTCGGGGATTTCCCAGCATATTATGATGACAACGGGAAATGACCTCAATGGGGATGCATGGGAAATTCCATATAGGAAAAACCAGGAAACCATCGTGTTTCCGATCAGAAAAGTAGGGTTTCCTGCATAGCAACCCCCAAAAAGATGCCGAAACGTGTGGCACGAGTATGGTAGTTCGATGATGTTTTCCATATACTTTCCAGGATTCCAACGTTTCTTTTTTTGGGGGGAGTGACAAATGCAGAATGCAGAATTGTCATCTTGTGCGGATCATTATCCTTGTTGATTTGTGACATGCTATATCACCGTCCATGCATGTCATTTTGTGATATATATATATATTATACACATTTTTGGTTATATATATAATATGGAAGCGATATGTATGTGTATATATATATATATATACATACATATTTAAAATTTGAATCATATGGGTTTCTGTGATATGTCACAGCAATTATGTCTTATCAGTGACTTCTCAGTCTTATCATGCACCGCAAAGGCACTTTTTTGGATGTCATGGGATATCTAAAAAGGCGCATTCAATATTCTCAATCAAACAGCATCAAGGATAATAAAATCATAGAATTGGATGATGGGAAAATTTACAGGAAAGCCCTATATTTGATGGTAAAAACCATGGTTTCCTGTAGATTTTCCCTTAAATCAATCCAATGATAAAAGTATGCTTTCTTGCATTGCATCATGCGCAGATGTTTGGATTGCGAGGTCTCCAATTTTTTCCCAGGCAGCCCGCTGAGGTTCTGGCAGCACTGGTGGGAGAGTCCTCAAGAGGTTGGGCTACCCACTGGTAATCAAACGTGGCTAGCTGGAAAATCCCCGATCAAAATGGAGGTTTGATGGGAAAAACATCTAGAAATAGCGGATTTTCCATTGCCATGTTACTGGAGGGTAGATGTGATTCCTGATGGAGGTCCCTCCAAAGAGGATCACTGTCCTGTTGGTTAGTGGAGCCGTTTGTTGTTGTGCTTGCACATCCAGCATGCAACCCTGTAATCCCTTCTCCGGTTCTGATCGCAATCCCAACAGATACGAGGTAGGATAGCCTCCAGCAAAGTAAAACACATAGACCACAACAAACAGTCCAAAAATGGCAGCCCAGCCATTCGGAAATGATCCACAAACAAAGCATTGGGATGTGTCAAAACCTATTACATCCTATTACCGTACCATATTTTGGGGGAATAAATGCAATAAAATTCGGAATGATTATTTATGTACCATTCGGGGTACCCAAAATGGGCCCAAAAATGCCAACATGTTTTGCGAGGCCATGGCCACCTCGCCACGCCGGCGCGGATCTACAGACTTCGGAGACCAACATTTTTTTTGTCATTGGTTGATCTATCTTCCTGGTAATACATGGATATATATATATATATAATATATAATATATATATATATGGATATTTATGGTAGGTATACGGTATATCCATATATATATATACCATCTGGTAATTTAACAGTTTGCGAACTTGAAGCCATGGCCCATTGAGTTCGTCGATTTACCTAGTAAAGATGGTGATTTTCCATAGCCATGTGAGCGTTTACCAGAGGGTAAACCAAAGCTCATGGCTATGTGTACTGAGTGTACTGAGATCATGGTGATGACTTAGAAGTAATCCAGTATGGGAACCCTAATCAAAACCCCTGTCAAACTCAGTAGAAGAGTAGAAGGGGATGATGCAGGGGTCTGGGCACTTGCGTCATGTGAAAGCCCCCAGAGCCGACTGGTAGTCAAGATGGTGGTTTTCCATTGTTTTCCACTTATGTTTCTTGGTTTGTAAACTCCATTAGTTAAATATATCTATTATTTAATAGCATTTAACCATGGTTAGCCTAGTTTTAAACCAATTTAGCCAAGTATGGGCTATGGGGGACCACCTTGTAGTCACATCATGACCGCAGTGTTGAGGTCCCCGTGGGCTACGCCACGCGCTGGAAGGTGAGGGGGGTTAAATTCTTAACCAAATGTGGGATACATTTTTTTCCACATCATGGTTTTAGAACTGGTGGATCTGGTGGGTTTTAAGAGTTTTCTTATATTTTCTTATTTTCACCCGCCTATCCTTGGGTTCATGATCATCGACATCATGCTGTGACATTTGCTTGGTGTTTTTGAGTTGTTTTAGCCACTACTTCCGCGGGATGACAATCTCATTTTACTCATATGTCAGTGAGGTCACTTTTGGGCGTTGCCTGAAAAGAATGTTCTTGGGACTCAAGACATGACACTTGAACAGTTGCTCAGAACACTGAGAATATGCGCAAAATAAACATGTCAAATGGCTTCTCACTTGATCAAAAATGCCGGTTTTGGGGTGGTCAGTGGTTTCGGCTACTGTGTTTGCTTGAACACACAAATAATATATATATATATATACATATGTATATGTATGTATAATGATCTAAGCATATAATATATATATATTTAATTAATTTATTTAGATATTTATTTATTTAGATATATCAGATACTGCAGTGGACAGGTGCCTTGAGGTGTTGACACTCTGGGAATCCATTCATGGGGGACTAACAAATCTCCTGATGGCGATTGGGGATTCACTTAAGGTTGCTGGGATGGTATTCTTTTGTTCCCAGGGTATCCCAGGGTTCTGCTCTGCCTATTCCGGAAATTCCAGAGCCTGGCTGTTGTATGTTAAACATTGAGCCACACAGAAAATGTATGAAAATGTCGAACGCAAATTGTGGTTGAAGAATTTGCCATGGAACATCACCATGTTTAATAGCTAGTCCAAGTATAGAGGCTCAATTTTCCATAGCAAACTATCAACTCACCGGAGGGTAAGTTCACACTTTCAAATAAGATCATGGATGAAATCAGCAGGTTGCCGGGTCCTTGGTTCGACTCAGAGCTTGATGGTGGCATTTTTGTTGATTTTTTTGGGGGGAAGGGCACCTTGAGGGTTCAAGGGCATTTTTTTCTCAATAGACTCCATAGTGAATTCCATATCCAATGGAGATCCTGGTGGAATAGACAACTGGCCAGGTTGGCAGCTGCTCAGTCTCAGGTGGGACATGGTGGGACTGGGGAGCAAGCGTCATGTGTGACTAGAGTCCTATGATTTGGGATGTAGGTCTTGATATTTAGATCGTGGCGAGCTCAATGTCCGGGTTGTGCGTGGAATTTGCAGCATGCTGCCATAAGTTCAAGTACAGTACCCAGACCCTTCAAGTACCTTGGTTGTGTATTTGACTTTCCGATCCCTGTGATAATGAGCAATGAGCCCCGCTTCAGGAGTATTCAGTTGTGGGACGAGGGAATCAGCTTGAATGCCCGTGCTTTGGAGCTACTGTATAGATACTCCTCATTCCACAAGGTGGTGGGCGCGCTATACTTGCGAAGTCAGTAGTAACTAGGATCTATGGCGGATATCTGCGGATATAGTTACGGGAGTTCATAAACCAACTTATAACCGGGGAGCGCTTCCTTTTAGCGACTTGGAGTATCCAAGCCATCCCATCGTTAGTCAACAACTCCATGCCCCACCAGCCATCCCAAATAGCTACAGTATGCTACTCGTACAGTACAGGACCAGATTCAAGGGGATCATTTACTCAACTTGGATCTCTTTGGTAGACATAAGAGGAACACATGGAACAAATGGAACAATCACAATCTAACTTTTGGGGCAAATCATCGAACTAAATGGGCTTGGTGGCCTGGCATCCGAGAGCGGAATGGCGCCAGGAGCTCATGGATTCCAAAGCGTGGCTTTAGTGACTTTAGTGGCTTTGGAAGGATATGGAACCTGAAATAACAAATCTGACCTAAACTCGCTTCAACTTGGCAACAGACCTGCAAGTATCTTCGAATCACCTTCTGCGACAACGGCCTTATCGATGTGTCCGCGGAAGAGTCGTCTTGATATCCGTCGCACTTTTGTCAATCGGAACGGATCGGAGTGTTGCGGTATCCCCTTCAACAATTTTCAAAGCGATAGTCCATTGTAAAATATCTCAACCGAGAAAATGCGAGGACGGAAGCAAGATTTCATGAGAAAACACCCTTGTGTAATCTTGTTTAGATGATTGGAGACAGAGCGAGATGATTGCAGAGCAATTTGTTCCTGGCACCCGATCTTCGTTTCACAGGATAAAATTGGAACAATCTCACCAATGACAAAATGACGTTCCCTCCCCAAAAATGAAATAAAAAGGGGAAACACATAATTAATCAAGTAATTGAATTTATATCTAATTATGTATATATATATATACACATTTAAAAACTATTTGGATCAAGCCTATAGTACCTATATATACATATATACATAGAAAAACAGATCCCCCTCCGCTTTTTGTCGACCCCTTTGGAGATGGCGATGGACGAGCCATGGCAGCCGTGGCCCATGCAGCGCCTTCACCATGCGTTGCCGGGAGCGCATCGGGAGCGGCCGGCCTGTGACGCTTGGTGGAGCAATGTCTGGTCTCAATACCTCCAAATGGAGGTTTTCTAACATGGGGGGTACCCCAAAATCATCCAAAAGTATCCAAAAATGGGAAAAGCCGTGGTTTGGGGTACTCATATTTTAGGAAACCTCCAAATGGATTCCAAATGGCATGTGTTTTCAATAGGGAAAACTGAAGAGAAATTTCTGATGATTCCTGCGTAGCCCTGCTTGAGTTTTTTTTGTTCTGGGATGAGCTCTAGAAACACATTTGGTCATGATGAACTTAAATGTTTGCCAGTGCTTTGGAGCTACTGTAGATCTTATTTTTTATTTCTACAAGATCAGTTTGCTAAGTTGGGTTTGGAAGATATATCCCTTATATCCATTGAATCTACGTTGTTTCGCTTTAGCCCCGGCCTGGGATCCTCGAATTCCGGGCAGAGGTGTTGCTGACCACCGGCGCCATGAATCCCCCGCACAAGGGCCATGCTCAGCTCCTACGGCAAGCGCGCGAGCGTCTCGAGGGAGCAGGATATCAGGTGCCGGCGGCTGGGTGGATCACCGGAGGTTAGACCATCGCGGAGAAGGAACATGAATCATGGGTGGTAAGTATCATCCCCAGATGCTAATGATGCTAGGATTATGGAAATAAGTTGAGAGGGTTCAAAAAGAACAATGGGCTCAATTATGGTGAAGTTTTGTCACGGTGTTGTTGCTTCAAGGTTAAAGCAAATGGAGAAATATTCCGTGTGGTATTGCGTGGATTTGAAACATCCATGATGGTCAGAAGTCAGTGTTGCAATTTCAGATGTGGGCTGGTACCAGGAATCTAATGGAATCTAGGAATTACGCACCTGCTGGTTGGGATGCACATGGACCCCCGTTGCAAGGAACAAGATGGAACAAGTATTGCAGGCTCATTTCAGCATATATAGATTATATAGGCTGATTTGCATTGATTTGTACGATTTTGAAAGTATAAATATACTGTATTTTTTTTTTCCTGACTCTGTCGCCATATAATTAAGCAATATTAAGTATGCCAACCATAAATCATAGCCAACCTACTTTTCTCAAGCAACGCTATGGGGGAGGCACCTTGTGTACCCTTTGCTAATTCAACATGGCCATGGACAATTTCATCATATTTCATCATTTGCATATGATTAATCAGTATTAATCAGTATTACTGTACCATTTGCCGTAATCAAACATGATATTTTTTCACCATTTAGTTCCAGGACATCCCAGCCATGTTTGATGACAGAGGGTTGGCAATCCTGAAAAAATCACCATTCATTCACCATTCTTATGTGTGGTAACTGTCATCCCCAAATGCTATGTTTATTAAAGCATTGGGTTTACAATCAGATACCATGTTTTGACACCCAACTACAAGTTGCTATATATAAAAAAACACATTAACTATAGCTATATCTCAGATCAGCATCCATAAAAATGAATAGATATATGATATAACATGATATAATATGATATAGCTATAGTTGATTGAGCTAACGATGTTTATGTTCATTACAGTTGGTAAACACCTGGTGTTGGTTGATAGCTATAGTTAGTCAATAGCTATCCATAAACCATAGACAAACATCCATAGAAGTACATTAAAATGGATAAACATCCATACACTAAACTTTCCATCCATACCCCATAACTAATTATAAAGACCCATAAATAAGAATTGGGCAAAGATATATAGTTTTTCGCAATCCATATGTAAAAAACTACAATTAAATCTGTAATTGATATGCCATTGTTTTTGAATAATCAACAGCCATCAATGGTTGTGTCCGAAAAAATACGGGTATTAGGGGTACCCCCAGTTATCATCCATTTTTAAACAAGATTTTCCATAAACCATCTAGCTATTGGGGTAATGTGGGTAAAACAATAATAATCCCCGAAATCAGCATATAGGAAAACCGTCCCCCATGACTTAGGAAATTTCCAAATATGCATAAACCATAGACTAGGTCAATCTTGGATAATGGGTACTTGAATCCTTTAGTCTCTTAAAGTATCAATGGGATTATCTACTAACCAGCTAGGTTTTTTTGGGGGGGAGCAGGGTATCTAAGTTGGCCAAGTCATGAAGTCGGCCAGCGTTGGTTTTTAGGTGTGGGCTGCCTGGATGTCTCCATCCCATGACGGCTATGTGGGACCCAAGGCGATCAGCAAGCGCACGGTGCAGCTCGGTGAAACAGCGAGGCGATGGAACTGATACCCTCTGGTAATGACTAACATAGCTATTGAACATGGCCATTTATAGTGAGTTTTCCCATTAAACATTGTGATTTTCCATAGTTATGTTAAATTACCAGAGGGTATGTGGGGGGTTCTAAGAGCTGGATGGTTTATGGCATGGGAAATCTGATGAAAATTGATGATAACTGGGGGTACCACCATTTTTGACAATTTTAGGACACCTCCATATTTGCAAGAATTTGATATAGCGCCAGCCGGGGTGACGAGGTGGAGTTAGCAAATTGGCGACAAGAATTAACTAATTTCGCTTCCGCCTACTTTTTGAGTAGCAAATGAGGCAAAAAACTCTTTTCAGAAACTGAACATTTTTTTGGTGGGGCTAGGGACTCAAGAGGCTTTAGGATGCTGAAACAAAAAAACAAAAACAGCGTTTTTTTTTTTGGTGAGGCTAGGGGTTTGAGAGGCTTGGGGATGCTGGCCTTTTCTCTCAGAAACATGCTCTGCAGCCTGCACGGCTGGTGAGGACTACAAGGTGACGAGGTAGGATATATTTTAATTTGTATAGATATATCCTTTGGTTACTTAACAGTTTGTTGTGGAAACCATGGCCCATTTATAGATGATATATATATATATGATGATGATTTATAAGCTATTAAACATTGTGGTTTTCCATGTCGCAAAGCGTTTAAAAACCAGACGATAACTATCAAACATTGGGATTGAACTGATCAAATTAGCTTAAGCAACTTTGGTGGGAAGATCATGAAAAAAAACATGTTCCCATTATGTTGACAAAACTTCACTTTGACTTTACCTTTCTGGGTAGTGTTGATTTGGGTGAATGTTCAGCAACCTCATGTCGCGATGTCACTGGAATGCTGCTTTGGATTGGGGCATCCCGAAATTACTGAGTTGTTTAAGCTTTTTAAGCTGGCAAAAACTATTCACACCCATTATGACCAAAATCTCAGGTTGATGAACTACGCTCATTATGTAATCAAACACGGCAATGGGAAAATCCACCGATGATTTTCCCAGCAAACTAAACCTTCATTGATTTATAACGTTTTTCCCAGCAACCCGCCACGTTTGATGACACCGGAGGGTAGGCCATTCCTTACCGTTCACCATTATTGTGAGTGGTTTAGTATTACCCCCGCATGCTTTAGGTTTATGGCAGCCAGTGTTTATCACATTACACCCAAAAATCCATACAGGATGGTGCTTTCCAGTTATAAGTTGGTTTATAAACCCCATTGACATCCATTAACTCTAGTTATATCTACATATACCTACCATAAACCATAAAGCCACTTAATTATAAAACCCCATTGAAAATATTAGTTATATAAGGTTATATCTACCATAAACCATAATTAAGCCACTTTTTTCAGGCAACTGAACGCTATCGAACGGGGGGCCCATCCTGTTCACGCCAAGGCATCTCAGTAGCAAGCTGCGGTTGCACCTGGCTCACCTGTCACTGGGCGGTGTTTTTTTTGAAGGTCATTTTTTTGTGAAAGTATATGTCGTGTATAGATATATATTAAGGGCTGCCGCCCCTGCCGCCGACCCCGGAAGACCTGAAAGAATTCCTAAAGCAAACCCTGCATGAAATTCGACAGAAACCTTAAAGAAACTCGAAAGAAAACTTTTAAGAGATGTAAATCTTTAAGAAACGCGAAACCCGAGTGAATCCCAGAGAAGCTCGGCATGAAATTCTAGTTCTTTTGTTTTATTCTCTTCTGTTTGGATCCTAAATGAAATGAACCCTAAAGAAACCAGAAATTGACCTAAAGAAACCATTTGAATGAAACTTTAAATGCATCCTAAAGAGACCCTAGACGACACTCTAATAAGGTTTGAAGGAAATACTAAATGGAACCCAGACATAACGCTTGGACATTCTTACCATGGTTTTGTCCGCGCAGTTTGATGGACTTTGGCTGGTATGTACCTTGCAATGTAAAGTTATGTAGTGTAATTTGGTGTAATGTAAATGTACTGTCATTGTATTCGGCTGCTGCTGCTGCGGATGCCGGTCAACCAGCTTCGAAAAAAGCAGCTCCCGGCAGCAAAACACCATGGCTCCGAAGGACGAGCAAGTTCCAGAACCACGCCAAAAAACCTCCCAAACGTGTCGTCTGAAATGCTAGAAAAAATGTGCTAGAAAAACAGCAAAAAAGCAGCATAGAAACAGCATAGAAAAACAGCATTTGTCGATTGTCGAGAGATTCTGTCGCCTACGGCTGCTCGCACGACTGGTGGCGGCGGCTGCTGCTGCTGCTGATGCCAGTAAACCAGCTTCGAAAAAAGCAGCTCCCGGCAGCAAAACACCATGGCTCTGAAGGACGAGCAAGGTCCAGAACCACGCCAAAAAACTCCCTAACGTGTCGTCTGAAATCCTAGAAAAACAGCACATTGTCGAGAGATTGTCAAGAGATTCTGTTGCCTGCGGCTGCTCGCAGGACTGGTGGCGACGGTTGCTGCTGCTGATGCCGGTAAAACAGCTTCGAAAAAAGCAGCCCCCGGCAGCAAGACACCATAGCTCTGAAGGACGAGCAAGGTCGAAAGATTCTGTTGCCTGCGGCTGCTCGCAGAACTGGTGGCGGCGGCTGCTGCTGCTGATGCCGGTAAAACAGCTTCGAAAAAAGCAGCTCCCGGCAGCAAAACACCATGGCTCGGAAGGACGAGCAAGGTCCAAAACCACGCGAAAAAACTTCCTAACGTGTCGTCTGGAAATCTAGAAAAATCTAGAAAAACAGCATTTGTCGAGAGATTCTGTTGCCTGCGGCTGCTGCTGCTGATGCCGGTAAAACAGCTTCGAAAAAAGCAGCCCCCGGCAGCAAAACACCATGGCTCTGAAGGACGAGCAAGGTCGAAAGATTCTGTTGCTTGCGGCTGCTCGCAGAACTGGTGGCGGCGGCTGCTGCTGCTGATGCCGGTAAAACAGCTTCGAAAAAAGCAGCTCCCGGCAGCAAAACACCATGGCTCGGAAGGACGAGCAAGGTCCAAAACCACGCGAAAAAACTCCCTAACGTGTCGTCTGGAAAACTAGAAAAACAGCATTTGTCGACAGGTTCTGTTGCCTGCGGCTGCTCGCAGAACTGGTGGCGGCGGCTGCTGCTGCTGATGCCGGTAAAACAGCTTCGAAAAAAGTAGCTCCCGGCAGCAAAACACCATGGCTCGGAAGGACGAGCAAGGTCCAGAAGCACGCGAAAAAACTCCCTAACATGTCGTCTGAAATCCTAGAAAAAAAGCATTTGTCGAGAGATTCGGTTGCTTGCAGCTGCTCGCGGGAAAACAGCTTCGAACAAAGCATCTCCCGGCAGTAAAACACCATGGCTTTGAAGAAGATTCTGTCGCTTGCAGCTGCTCGCAGGACTGGTGGCGACGGTTGCTGCTGCTGATGCCGGTAAAACAGCTTCGAAAAAAGCAGCCCCCGGCAGCAAAACACCATGGCTCTGAAGGACGAGCAAGGTCGAAAGATGCTGTTACCTGCGGCTGCTCGCAGAACTGGTGGCGGCGGCTGCTGCTGCTGATGCCGGTAAAACAGCTTCGAAAAAAGCAGCTCCCGGCAGCAAAACACCATGGCTCGGAAGGACGAGCAAGGTCCAAAACCACGCGAAAAAACTCCCTAACGTGTCGTCTGGAAATCCAGAAAAATCTAGAAAAACAGCATTTGTCGAGAGATTCTGTTGCCTGCGGCTGCTGCTGCTGATGCCGGTAAAACAGCTTCGAAAAAAGCAGCCCCCGGCAGCAAAACACCATGGCTCTGAAGGACGAGCAAGGTCGAAAGATTCTGTTGCCTGCGTTGCCTGCGGCTGCTCGCAGAACTGGTGGCGGCAGCTGCTGCTGCTGATGCCGGTAAAACAGCTTCGAAAAAAGCAGCTCCCGGCAGCAAAACACCATGGCTCGGAAGGACGAGCAAGGTCCAAAACCACGCGAAAAAACTCCCTAACGTGTCGTCTGGAAATGTAGAAAAACAGCATTTGTCGACAGATTCTGTTGCCTGCGGCTGCTCGCAGAACTGGTGGCGGCGGCTGCTGCTGCTGATGCCGGTAAAACAGCTTCGAAAAAAGCAGCTCCCGGCAGCAAAACACCATGGCTCGGAAGGGCGAGCAAGGTCCAAAACCACGCGAAAAAACTCCCTAACGTGTCGTCTGGAAATCTAGAAAAACAGCATTTGTCGACAGATTCTGTTGCCTGCGGCTGCTCGCAGAACTGGTGGCGGCGGCTGCTGCTGCTGATGTCGTTTGAAATCCTGGAAAAACAGCTTTTTTCGAGAGAGTCTGTCGCCTGCAGCTGCTCGCAGGTGGCGGCTGCTGCTGCTGATGCCGGTACAATAGCTTCGAAAAAAGCAGCTCCCGGCAGCAAAACACCATGGCTCCGAAGGACGAGCAAGTTCCAGAACCACGCCAAAAAACCTCCCAAACGTGTCGTCTGAAATGCTAGAAAAAATGTGCTAGAAAAACAGCAAAAAAACAGCATAGAAACAGCATAGAAAAACAGCATTTGTCGATTGTCGAGAGATTCTGTCGCCTACGGCTGCTCGCACGACTGGTGGCGGCGGCTGCTGCTGCTGATGCCAGTAAACCAGCTTCGAAAAAAGCAGCTCCCGGCAGCAAAACACCATGGCTCTGAAGGACGAGCAAGGTCCAGAACCACGCCAAAAAACTCCCTAACGTGTCGTCTGGAAATCTAGAAAAACAGCATTTGTCAACAGATTCTGTTGCCTGCGGCTGCTCGCAGAACTGGTGGCGGCGGCTGCTGCTGCTGATGCCGGTAAAACAGCTTCGAAAAAAGCAGCTCCCGGCAGCAAAACACCATGGCTCAGAAGGACGAGCAAGGTCCAAAACCACGCGAAAAAACTCCCTAACGTGTCGTCTGGAAATCTAGAACAACAGCATTTGTCGACAGATTCTGTTGCCTGCGGCTGCTCGCAGAACTGGTGGCGGCGGCTGCTGCTGCTGATGCCGGTAAAACAGCTTCGAAAAAAGCAGCTCCCGGCAGCAAAACACCATCGCTCTGAAGGACGAGCAAGGTCCAGAACCACGCCAAAAAACTCCCTAACGTGTCGTCTGAAATCCTAGAAAAACAGCACATTGTCGAGAGATTGTCAAGAGATTCTGTTGCCTGCGGCTGCTCGCAGACTGGTGGCGACGGTTGCTGCTGCTGATGCCGGTAAAACAGCTTCGAAAAAAGCAGCCCCCGGCAGCAAAACACCATAGCTCTGAAGGACGAGCAAGGTCGAAAGATTCTGTTACCTGCGGCTGCTCGCAGAACTGGTGGCGGCGGCTGCTGCTGCTGATGCCGGTAAAACAGCTTCGAAAAAAGCAGCTCCCGGCAGCAAAACACCATGGCTCGGAAGGACGAGCAAGGTCCAAAACCACGCGAAAAAACTCCCTAACGTGTCGTCTGGAAATCTAGAAAAATCTAGAAAAACAGCATTTGTCGAGAGATTCTGTTGCCTGCGGCTGCTGCTGCTGATGCCGGTAAAACAGCTTCGAAAAAAGCAGCCCCCGGCAGCAAAACACCATGGCTCTGAAGGACGAGCAAGGTCGAAAGATTCTGTTGCCTGCGGCTGCTCGCAGAACTGGTGGCGGCGGCTGCTGCTGCTGATGCCGGTAAAACAGCTTCGAAAAAAGCAGCTCCCGGCAGCAAAACACCATGGCTCGGAAGGACGAGCAAGGTCCAAAACCACGCGAAAAAACTCCCTAACGTGTCGTCTGGAAATCTAGAAAAACAGCATTTGTCGACAGGTTCTGTTGCCTGCGGCTGCTCGCAGAACTGGTGGCGGCGGCTGCTGCTGCTGATGCCGGTAAAACAGCTTCGAAAAAAGCAGCTCCCGGCAGCAAAACACCATGGCTCTGAAGGACGAGCAAGGTCCAGAACCACGCCAAAAAACTCCCTAACGTGTCGTCTGAAATCCTAGAAAAACAGCACATTGTCGAGAGATTGTCAAGAGATTCTGTTGCCTGCGGCTGCTGCAGGACTGGTGGCGACGGTTGCTGCTGCTGATGCCGGTAAAACAGCTTCGAAAAAAGCAGCCCCCGGCAGCAAAACACCATAGCTCTGAAGGACGAGCAAGGTCGAAAGATTCTGTTACCTGCGGCTGCTCGCAGAACTGGTGGCAGCGGCTGCTGCTGCTGATGCCGGTAAAACAGCTTCGAAAAAGCAGCTCCCGGCAGCAAAACACCATGGCTCGGAAGGACGAGCAAGGTCCAAAACCACGCGAAAAAACTCCCTAACGTGTCGTCTGGAAATCTAGAAAAATCTAGAAAAACAGCATTTGTCGAGAGATTCTGTTGCCTGCGGCTGCTGCTGCTGATGCCGGTAAAACAGCTTCGAAAAAAGCAGCCCCCGGCAGCAAAACACCATGGCTCTGAAGGACGAGCAAGGTCGAAAGATTCTGTTGCCTGCGTTGCCTGCGGCTGCTCGCAGAACTGGTGGCGGCGGCTGCTGCTGCTGATGCCGGTAAAACAGCTTCGAAAAAAGCAGCTCCCGGCAGCAAAACACCATGGCTCGGAAGGACGAGCAAGGTCCAAAACCACGCGAAAAAACTCCCTAACGTGTCGTCTGGAAATCTAGAAAAACAGCATTTGTCGACAGATTCTGTTGCCTGCGGCTGCTCGCAGAACTGGTGGCGGCGGCTGCTGCTGCTGATGCCGGTAAAACAGCTTCGAAAAAAGCAGCTCCCGGCAGCAAAACACCATGGCTCGGAAGGACGAGCAAGGTCCAAAACCACGCGAAAAAACTCCCTAACGTGTCGTCTGGAAATCTAGAAAAACAGCATTTGTCGACAGATTCTGTTGCCTGCGGCTGCTCGCAGAACTGGTGGCGGCGGCTGCTGCTGCTGATGCCGGTAAAACAGCTTCGAAAAAAGCAGCTCCCGGCAGCAAAACACCATCGCTCTGAAGGACGAGCAAGGTCCAGAACCACGCCAAAAAACTCCCTAACGTGTCATCTGAAATCCTAGTCGCGGCACCACTTTTCTAGCTTTATTTCCCGGCGGCCCTCTAGAAAGGAGGATGGAACGCAGACATGCAACACATGCCACGCTGCGAAGGTGCAGCATGCAGTCCGCAAGCGCGCAGCTGCTTCCAGTGCAGCTCGCCTCGAACCTCTCCGGAAAAGATTGCGCCACAGGCAAATTATCCAGGAGACATGGGAAGCAATTGCTCGGAAACGTAGTCGCACCACGATTCCTGTTGAAAAATGCGTTGAAAATACAGCAGGGCCCACTATCTCGCAGAGAAAGCCGGTCTATGAATATATATGTCCTCATTGTGAGACACAGGTCCGTAGTACTGTCACTGATGGACAAGTTGATGCGAAACAACAGCATTGTGGTGTCCGCTTCCGTGTTCGCGGTGGCACAGTGATTCAGAGCTTTTTCACACATCAGTGTCCAGCATGTTTAACAGAAGTGCAAAGCACGAAACGCTTTGGCCGCATACGGGTAGCGCACAAAAAACGAAACGGGAAAAGATGTGGAACAAAATGTTGGCAAGTAGTATGCTCCGGTACCAAAGACACGACTTGATCTAAGAAAATTGCAGCCTAACCCTGAAGCTTATGGACTATCGAGAGCACAGCAGAGGTGGCACATGGTTGTTGTTGTCGCTCCCCCTTGCATCGGCCGGGGTCAGCGAATTATTATTATTCTTTCCTGGCAGCTGTGTCATAAACTCTTTTTCCCTTACGCACTCCCCCTTGCGTCTGCCGGGGTCAGCGGATACCACTGTTTGTACAATGAGACATAGAACCTCGAGGATGCGGCCTCGAACGAACAAATCAGAGCGGGAAGGGCAACCCAAGGAGCCCCACGTACCTCGAGGAGACTCCGGGAAGGACCCCCCACCGGTAAAACAAAAACCCCGGAGTCAATGAATCGACGTACGTGACCGGTGGGAGGGGGCAACAGGGTCCCCCGGCAAAGGGTCATTGTTGTTGTTGTTGTTGTTGTTGTTGTTGTTCTTGTTCTTGTTCTTGTTCTTGTTGTTGTTGTTGTTGTTGTCGTTGTTGTTGTTGTTGTTGTTGTGGTTGTTGTGCTGCTGCTGCTGCTACTGCTGCTGCTGCTGCTGTTTCTATCTACTGTAGCTGCAGTAGTATAGTAGTAGTCGCAATGTCTTATTCCCTGGCGCGCTCCCCCTTGCGTCTGCCGGGGTCGGCGGATATATATGTGAATTATATTATATTATAATTATATTATAAATATATTGCATTATATTCTATCAAACTGTATTATATTATATTAAATTATATGATATTTTTAATTTTTATTGTATTATATTTTATTGTAAATATATTATGTTCTCAATATATTATATTATGTTTATATTATTGTATTTTTTATGTTTTAATTATTATATTCTAAATACATTATATTATAATGATATTATATTTTAATTATATGATATTTATATTATACTTATATTTGTATGTACATTCATATTTATATTTTTTGTATCTTATATTGTATTATATTATGTTATGTTTTTTAAAACAAATTTTTGTTATTGCTTTTGTTATGTTTGTTTCTTTTTTATATGCTGGCAAAATTTTTGCATCCCGACACACACACATATATATATTATAGTATAATTATGGTGTATATAAGTGATATGTGGGCCCCCTTTTTGAAAATACCTTCTGATAATCAAACATGGTTTGCTGGAACATCCACTAGCAATAGTTCAATGATTTTCCCAACTAAACACAATCGAGTTGGTGTAGAAACTCCACCCAAATCGCTTCAGGTTAGTGCTGGGAGATCCTTTTGTGGCGGTTGGCTACTGGGAAGCCTCAAAGAAGGGCTCCTGGCCCGACTTTCCACAGGTCGCCGAGGAGCTTCAGCGTGCGCGGATCATCGTGGGGATTTCACCATCAAACACCGGGATCCAAGCCATCAATGGCGGCATATGACGAGTCAACACGACATTCGTTTACTGGAAATCCAGGCGATTGAAATGGAACTATCTAATCAATGGAACAATTTTATATATATACAACGAATCCAGATGGGATATTTGATCATGAAAATAAGGGTTGAAAGTGGACCAGGGATAAAGCAGGAAAAGTATCTCGAAACGTGGATGGAAAGTTGCAGCCCCCATCTACGAGTCTGCCCGGAGCTGACCGGGGGTCCATAGCTAATCTTGCAATTAATGATACTCCATGGTAGTTCTCATCGACATAATGGGGCGAACTCACTGCTAGTTCCCATCCCAGCATTTGCCAGGTACACTGAAAAGGCTGGTGGATGATCAAGCGGAGCTTATGCCGACCCTGAACTTGCTCCCTGGCTGAAAGGCATAGCTGCCCTCTGGCAATCAAAACTGGCGGTGGGAGATCGTCCATTGCCAGGCTAGACTACCACTGCAGGAAATAAACACATATAAACACTATAAATATGTAATATATATAATATATATACATATATATATGTATAAGTATATATACATATATATGTATAAGTATATATACATATTACAGAGAATCAACCTTTACAATTCATTTGCGGTTGGGAAACCATGTGTGCTCCATATCTTTGTTAATTACTCCGCCTTGAAAATGGACTGAATGGAGGGTATCGATGGACTGCTCGGGGATTTCACTGAGGCTTTTGGGTGAGAGCGGCTGGCCTCGCGTCTTTTATGCCTGTGGTACCTAGGCTGCAGGTCGGGCATGGTTTGATTACCGGAGGGTAAGTCTTCAACTGTTTTACAATTTTCAGCAATTACTAGATATGAGACGATGCAGGACTATCAAGAAATATCAAATAGTTGAAAAAAAAACAAGTTACAGGTCCACTTCCAAGTTTGCATCCATTCAATCTTGACGGTGGGTTTGCAGGTTGTGTTCTCCACTATCCACTTGTGGCCTTCCACTCCGGCTCTGCGAAGCTAGCATGTTGGGAACCCCCATTTCACATAAATATTGTTAGATGAAGGAAGTGTTGAGATAGACCTGGCCAACATGTCACACCGACAGACATCATACCCTAGCCTTCCAGTTTTCTCTGAGAGAGGTAGTCAGAGTCATTTTACCTATTTTTTTTCAAGGGGTTGGTCAATATCAGGATATATCAGGATATATGCATGCCACCAACAGCTACCAACTTGATGCAATTGCCGATGTTTCCTCCCCTGAATTGCTGCGGCGATCATGTGCCATTTGATCCCCACATATTGTTGACAGGACACAGCTATGGCAGCTATGATATGCTGATTTAGTCAAGCTGCGTTTTTCAGGCCTTTGAATTTGCCACCGGCCGTTTTCTTGCCAATGTTGCCTGCATTTGACGTGTGATATCCTGTGATATGTGTAGGAGCAACATAAAGAATCCACAACTCAGTCCTAGTTTGTTCATACTTTTTCCAGATTTTGTAGATAACATCAACCCCGCACAGGTGTTTCCGGTGCCGCATGCTTCCCCTTGAGGCACTGATCACGCTGAACGCTGTGGCCTCTATGACGGCTACGGCCTCAATCAGATCGAATTGTTGAGCCTTCTGTACATGTTGGGTTGTAGGACATGCTTCGGCGATATTATGTTTGTCATTTCACATTTGTTTGATACACGTCTGAAGTGGCTGGGGGTTGGTAGATTTCACTCGGCTTGCTGAGTTGCTGATTTTTGATAGATCTTCAGGTTAGCGCTGAAAAGTGTGAGACATTTGCCGTACATTTGAAGTTTCTACGGGATTTCTCATGCTCATGACGCCAGGTCTTCTTGGTGTCTTGAGAGTGTGGGAATACACTCTTGATCTATTGGATTTGGGCAGCTGGGTAAATATACATATATATATATATCCATACTCCATACATCTCCATACTATAGACATACTATAGATGTACTATATTAAATAGTTGGATAGTTGGATATACATTTACCATTATTAATAGGTATATCCAACTATATCCTAAATAGTTCATAGCTATATCCAACTATCCAACTATTTAATAGTGGTTATCCAACTATATTAACACCCAACTATATCCTATAGATGTACTATATCAAATATTCATATTCAACTATATCCAGGATTATATCCATACTATTAACTTCATTAGTAGGTCCTTGAAGCCCATCCCTCGCCACGAGGCTTCGGCCGCTTCTGCGCGGACGTAGGCGTCGTGGTGGTGCCGCGCCAGGACGAGGCACCGGAGCCCGAGCGGCCGCCGGAGGTCTTCGTGGCCTCGGCTGCGCCGGGGGAAGTGGCCGGCTTCAGCTCCACCAAGATTCGTGGCGCGGCCGGGTCACGGAGGATTCTACAAACTCAAGAATCTCTATGTATATATATAATATATATATAATATATAATATATATATATAATTTTAAAAATATATATATATGTGTGTGTATATTACTATATTTGTATATACCCATATATACCCTCCAGTAAATTAACATAGACCCTTGATGGGGGTTGGAAGATTAGTTTCCTTTAAACATGGATGATTTTTAGGGTCTATGTTAATTTACCAGAGGGTATCTATTACTATATTTGTATATACCCATAGGATCCATGGTGCTGGTATATATATGCTAACATGACTGGGGCTTATTGATGGTAACTGTTACCATCTATAGCATATATATATATATACATGACGTATGTTTTGAATATTGGTTGTTGATGTGGTAAAAGTGCTGGCGAATGGTGGTGGTGATGATGGTGTTTTTTTTTTGAAATGCATCCCGGAGGTTGCGATATAAATGAAGATTATCCTATGAAATATCACCAGATTATTAGCACTTTGATCCCCCATTTATCATTGGGATCGCTTTGCGCAAAACTATCACTGCTTTTGAATCGTCGAACGTTTGGTGGAACTTGGGTGTATTTTGCTGAGAGAGGACCAAAACAAATGCAACATTATTTGGACTTCTTAAGGGTGACTTCTTAGTGCCAAGTCCAGAAACAATTCGTGCAGTTCTTCTTCCCAGATAGATTCATAATCGTTTCCCATCCATGACTCCCAAGATGACCCATTCCAGTTGCCAGAAACAGAATCCAGAGACTCCAGAGACTCCAGAGACCTGTTTTTTTTTTTCTGTTGGCGTTTAGACATTGTGTTTGACAATATGCGTATTTTCCATCCATTCCATCTCTGAGATCGTCCCACTAAGGTGAATCTTTTCAGATTGCCGGCAAAGATGATCTGTGGTCGCAGTTTTTGTGGGTTAATTTTTGCTAGGAACCATTGGTTTCCACCAGTGGAAAATCATTATTTTTGATGGCTTTTGGGTTTCCAATGATTCCAAGACTGATCATTGAACATCCCCAAAATTCATATGGGAGAGCACTGGGAAATGCAGCTGGAGGATGCCACAGAGCAAGCTCTGTTCAACAAGAAATCCGCAAGCTTCCTGCATGGGATTTCTCATACAGTGCATGATGACTCAGTGTATCACAATTATGAGTTTATAATGTTGATATGTTATATATTTTCTGGTATGCATATACATACACAAAACATGCAAACAACATACAACTTGTTACACACAAACACACACATATATATATATATACATTCATGTTTTGCATATATTGAATAGTAACATAATCACAGAAAGGTACATCGGTTTTATATCGACTTTAATGAGACGATGCAGGTTATCTTGTGGGAACCATGGGAAAACCATGGGAAACCATGATACATTTGGGGGGTTCCAACGGTTTTCCATTTCAAATATCATCAAATAGGCACATGCTGGCGTTTCCCAGGGGATCATTTCGAGCTGGGTAAATTACAGCGACCGAACCCGAAAGCGACCGAACCCTGGAATGATGGTTGGTATAGGGAATCATCCCAAAATAGATCAAAATAACGTTATTTTGGGTTAGTGAGTTCTTATGATTCACCATGATTTACCCATATATATATAATATGTATATATATATATATAAATATATGTATATGTATACAATATACAGTAGGTTTTTTCGTCGCGGTGGCCCAGATTATCCATGATTATCCTAGATTCCCAGGTGCCCATCCTATTGTCAGGAACATGCTTATCTTTGCAATGCAATCTGCGAAGCCGCCGCAGATTTCATGATCGGCTGGGGGCAACTCTCCTGGTTTCTAGCAGGATTTGACTGCTGCATTTGGAAAACTTCAGTGCCCACACAGACGCAAGGTCTTCCCATTCGCCGTAATTGGCAATTGTCAACAAAATTCACATGTTGAGATTTTAAACTTTACAACCCTCTTTCCCCTTGCCTTTCCCCAAACAAGACGTTGAATGCCTCGGTTACATCGCATCTGGTGTGTTTTCCCTGGTCGGTTTTCCCTCGCCCAAGGTTCGAGGAGTTCCGGACGGATTTCGAGAAGCTACACCTCAGTGAATCCTGAACATGCTGATGCTACAGCCGATAGCTAGCACGGGACGACCAGTTCTACCCATGGCTGGGAAATCTATTATATTATTAAGTATCATTAAGTCATGTGAGTCATGTAATGACATGTAATGAACATATCTTAGCTGGATGAAGTTCCCATGGCTGAATTAGCAGAAATTCATAAGATGTTCTGTCCAAAAGATGTAGAACATCGATGAACATGTTTAACAGTTCATGATCTCTTTTTTTCCAGTTCAAAAAAATATATGTCGGTATACCATAGCCCTCGTTTGCAAGACGTTGGTCTAGAAACATTCAGTACAGCTCTAAACAGCTCTAAACAGCTGTGCTGTTTACGGCTCTTCGTCCATGAAGCTAAGAGTTTGTTTGAGTCTCAGTCGGCATCGTCGTTAAAGATGTGATGCCGTGAAACTACGGGGAATCGGCCCTGGCTATGATCTCTCGCAGCCGCAGTCTGGATTCACTTCGATGTTCCCACCACGGCTGGGAGAAAAAACATGCTTCAAGGAGATGCATCAGAGGAGTGTTTTGCGTTGCACAGACTTTTTTTTTACATTGGAGAGTTCTCCCAGCCATTGAACATGTGCCATTCCTAACTTTTATGACATATTTTATCATTGCAGTGTTCACTGAATATGTTTATTTTATATTATTCACTGAATTATATATATATAAATATATATATTCGCGAAGAATGGCCGTTCCGGGATAAAGGAATTTTGATCAACAACCATATATTTATATAGATATTGGTATACACGCAAACATATTATATATATAGATATACAACAATAATTTACATGGACCTGGAACCAAGCGACGCCCGGTGGACGGCTCAGTGGGCGGATCCGGCGGATGGCGCCTGGAGAATTCATGGTGTTCATGGTGATCTTAGGATCTTAGGATAACTAGGTGCCCCATACTTGGCTAAATGGTGGTTTATATATATATATATATATAATTAATATATATATAATCTAATATAATATATATATATAAATATAATATAGGATTATATAGGTATTCTTATATATATATATTATACATATATTACTAACTAGGCTAGCTATGGTTTATGGATGTTTATGGTAGGGATATCTATAGTTCATAAGACTGAGGGGGCACAAAAAAAAGGCGGAGATGTACAGGGCAGCCTTGGTCATCACACCATGTTACCCATGGCCCTTTGAGCCATTGAGTGCGACGATATCCCGACTAAACTATGGGGATTTTCCATGGCTATCTTAAATGACCAGAGGGCATCATGTCCAGTATTTCGAAAATCTCATGCAACATGAACGTCACGGCTCATTGGTTAAGTTGTTGGGCACGTGGGCGGAGCCCAGGGCGCGTGGATGCCAACAGAGAGGTGGGATCCTGTGGTACCCTGGAGGGGACTGGGGGACCAACATGGACCAACATAAATGTGGAACACCTATGGCTTCCCTAGGAAAATGATGTACAAATGGTGGATTTTTCCACATCTGACATTTTACAGGAGAGTACATGTGTCATTGTGCTGGACATTAATTATGTCACGACGATTTTTGTGATGATTCCCTAACTGCTTGGGTGATATTGAACTGGGTCCCAGTTCATTACCAGTACCACCTTTGAGGCCCCGAAGCTTCAAACATCCATGACATGTGGGTTGGCTTCAGTCACCTTTCGGTGGATTTCTCGTTCCTCATGGCAAAGATGGTAAATCTTTGAGTTGTTTTCTGGGCACTTTTTGGTGAGTTGGGTCCTCCACAGCAATGTTCTTTGAGCGCGCTTCCAAGAGTCTAACGGCTAACGTTTCACAGATAGGGTTTGCTGAAGTGATTCAGTCGGGTTTCTGCGAATGTCAACTCCTTGCTTTTTTTGGGGATCTTTGGCTCGAAAACGGTTGATGAAGCCGGCAGTTTGCGCTACCCAACAGGGGAGTGCAACAGCGAAGTATTGATTGAACCTCGACAGATCTTGACATGCCATTGACTTCTCCACATTCTTTGCGCTTGATAATCTCCATATTGAATCAAACAGGTTTTTAGGCGAATCCAGATCTTTCAATCTTTCACCTCCCGCAGCAATTCTTATCCAGTCTGCCGGTGCATAGACCTGGTCCTGAGAGATTGGGCCAGGTGGTGCTAGTTGACTTTTAGAGGGCCGGTCTTTCGCCACGTCGGCACCCTTTTCAAGCAGCTCGCAACCCGTTAAGAAAATGACCCTCGGCAGCAAGAAAAGCAGTTCAGTAAGAAGTTCACAGAGATTTGCAAGCTATTTGAGGAAGTAAAGCCTTTTCTACTTCTTTAGGGTCAATAGTGCAAAAAGCAACTCAAAGTCAGGAAGCGCCCAATAATCGATTGATGTACAGAGTGTGTGTATTGTATATTATGTATTTATTATTATTATTACTAATTATCATTTTGTTTATTTATATATTTTGTAGATACACATAATGAAGGTGCACATGTATGCCCACATACTGAAATGCAAGGCAGTTTAGAATACATTATCCCAGCCATGGGATGCATTGCCCAACATCTTAGGGGTCTGAGTGAGGGGGTGAACCCATAAACCAAATCAAACAACCTCCCATATATCCCACCAACCAATAAAAAATGACATCATAGATTAGATTTGCGGTTGATTTTGATCAATGGGTATGAAATTGGATTGATTTGGTAGGTATTTGCGTGTGTCATCATGTGTCACTTTGATGTTTTGGTGTCCTATGGTCACGCACACACACATATGTAATCATGTGTATATATATATATATTATACATCTATACATACATTTGTACTTATATATATACACATTGGTATTTGTATATATCTATATATACATATGCATGTAAATATATCACATATATAATATTTTATAATTATGCGACACACTTAAATTATAACAAACTCACTGCGATGTCACTGACCTCATTTCATTCAGGTCTCGAGAGACTCGGCACACACCCCCTGTGCGTGGCTGGGACTGGACATGGCATGGATGTTGGTGTCATCAAAGGTGATGCTGTGAAACCACCGAGCCACCGAACTAAATAGAAAAAAACATGTGAAACTCATCTCTACATTCCATGTTTGATCACCGAAGGGACATGGAACCGTTTAGTTTTTTAATTATTTGGTAAGTGGACGATTGTTTAGTTTGTGGATGCTAATGGCAGCACGGCTAGCGGCTAGCACTTGCACGAGAACATGGGTATCTAGAAGCAAAACATGGAGATATGGAGCGAGCCACATGCAGAGCTTAGATCCTTGGGTCCTTGGGTCCCTTTTTTAGAAATTACATAGTCTGGTAACATGGTAACGAGTTCAGATTAGGTTTCGCAAAAGGAAAGTAATATCCTGTAATATTGTACACCCCTTACATAGTCCCAATCAAGTGTAAGTCGCCTACTGAACCATGGTTTCTGGGGTGTTCATATAATATGAACGGGAAAAAATGACGGGGGATTTGGGAAACAATGGATGCGTGTTGTTTGGCTGGGGGATGGCGAGGCAGTCAATCCTCACCATGTGGCGACCAAGATTCACATCATGTTTGTGGATGAAATTTAAACACCTCACATCGCGACGTCACTGAAATGATGAGTAGAGGGCAACTATGGAGGGCTGTTCATGTCAGGTCTCTTTTGGACAAGATTTACTGTAGGATTTTGGTCCAATTCCTGCTTTGCTTTTTCTGCGTTTCTGTTTCTTTGCTTTCTTTGTTTTTCCCCAACTGGCCTGGCAGGTGAGAGTCTCTAGATTTTTGCCAGAGTTACTTCCACCTTCCTTCCTTCCTTCCTTCCCTCCCTCCCCTCCCTCCCTCCCTCCCTCCCTGCCTGCCTGCCTGCCTGCCTGCCTGCCTGCCTGCCTTCCTTCCTTCCTTCCTTCCTTCCTTCCTTCCTTCCTTCCTTCCTTCCTTCCTTCCTTCCTTCCTTCCTTCCTTCCTTCCTCCTTCCCCCAACAGCGAACTCCAGATCTCAGTGGGCACTGCCGGACCTCAACCGCGACCTCCAGATATCAGTGGGCACTGCCGGACTGCGGTCGCGGTTGAGGTCCGGCATTGCCCATGTGCGGAGAGAACGTCAGAAGAAATGCCAGTAGACTGCCAGAATAGAATGCCAGCATAGATGCCAGAAAGCATGTCAGAATAGATGCCAGTTACATGCTAGAAAGAATGTCGGAATAGATGCCAGATAGAATACCAGAAAGCATGTCAGAGTATATGGCGGAAAGAATCTCAGAGAATATATATATATATGTGTGTGTGTGTATCCCTACCAATATCCATAATATACTTCCAGATGGTATGTCAGAAACTAGTTCAGAACAATGTGACAGGGCGGGCATCACTCGAAGAATGTAATTTTCGTGGTTGTACAGTTGTACTTTTCTTCTTTTCCGTTCTTCTCTTGGGTTTCGTCCTTTCTGTTTTTGTTGTGTTTTTCTGTGTCTTTTCTGCTTCATGGTTTTGTGCTTGTCTGATTCAATGAATTATTCAACATCTTCATGCAATCTTTCCTTTCTTATTGTATCTCATCTAGTTTTATCTTATCTTCGCTCGCGTGCCCTATCGCTAGCTAATCTGATATTTAGTTCGTCTTTATCACCGTGGTATTTATCTTCTTAGGTCTATCTTTGAAATTTTTGCTCATCTCTTCGTTATGTCTATCATGTATAATTAATGTTGGTTCCTGATTAGTGTGTGGCCCCCCCCCCTCCCTTAACTATTTCTGGACTCTCTTTAAAGTAGAAAATCAAACATTTTCTTCCCAAAATCTCAATTAAGTAAGGATTTCAATTGGCTACAATTGAAATCTAATTACTATTGTTTTTTTTGCCGATGAAGTTGTGGTATTTGTAGTACTTGTAGTACTTGTAGTACTTGTAGTACTTGTAGTACTTGTAGTATTTGTAGTACTTGTAGTGCTTGTAGTACTTATAGTACTTGTAGTACATGTAGTACTTGTAGTACTTGTAGTACTTGTAGTAATTGTAGTACTTGTAGTACTTGTAGTACTTGTAGTACTTGTAGTACTTGTAGTACTTGTAGTACTTGTAGTACTTGTAGTACTTGTAGTGCTTGTAGTACTTGTAGTACTTGTAGTACTTGTAGTACTTGTAAACTTGTAGTACTTTCTACTTGTAGTACTTGTAGTACTTGTAGTACTTGTAGTACTTGAACCCTTGTACAACTTGTAGTACCTACTAAAGTAAAAAGCTGTTCTTTACTTTATAAGGGTTTAATAAGGGATTGGCTCCTTTGTGAAAGGCTTGGAGTTTGAATTTGGCAATTGCCTTTGGAAAAGGCTTGCTTCTCTTCTGGGCTTCCAGGGGCTGCTCTGGCACACTTGCTGCAATAGTGAACCCAGCAAACAAACCTACTAAAGTGAAATGGAGCCTCTCCTGGTCCAGGGCCTTGGAAAATTGTGGAAAAGCTGTTCTTTAATAAGGGTTTAATAAGGGATTGGCTCCTTTGGGAAAGGCTTGGGGTTTGAATTTGGCAATTGCCTTTGGAAAAGGCTTGCTTCTCTTCTGGGCTTCCAGGAGCTGCTCTGGCACAGCTTGCTGCAATAGTGAACCCAGCAAACAAACCTACTAAAGTGAAATGAAGCCTCTCCTGGTCCAGGGCCTTGGAAAATTGTGGAAAAGCTGTTCTTTAATAAGGGTTTAATAAGGGATTGGTTCTTTTGGGAAAGGCTTGCAGTTTGAATTTGGCAATTTTGGAAAAGGCTTGCTTCTCTTCTGGGCTTCCAGGGGCTGCTCTGGCACAGCTTGCTGCAATAGTGAACCCAGCAAACAAACTTACTCAGATAGAGATGCATTTACAGGCTCAGATAGAGAGATGAGCAAAAACTTGACTGAGCTACAGCGTTTTTGAGAAACAAAATTGCCTCTCAGCAATTACCGTTTTTTTTTTCAAAAAAAATGGCTCTCCCAATTTTGTTTTGCCACAAAAGCGAACCCTCCAAACAATACATGAGTTTCAGAATAATTTGGAAAAATGCCACAATAGCGACCCTAGCTACTAATCAGGAGCTAACATTACCTTTAATCATCCAAACGTATCTTGTTCATCTACCTTTCCATCCATCCATCTACCTTTCCATCCATCCATCGTCTACCTTTCCATCCATCCATCCATATTTACCTATATCTATTTATGTTTATCTAATTATATCTATCTCTGTCTATCTCTATCCATCTGTATCTCTCTGTCTATCTCTACCTATCTATATCTCAGTCTAAATCCATATCTATATCTATATTTTTCTTTATCTATATGTATATCTATATCTATATTCTATCTAATTTTATCTTTCTATCGACCTGACTATCTGTCTATCTATTTGTCTACCTATCTACCTATTTATCTGTTTACATTTCTAATCAAATCTAAATCTAAATCTTAACCTAATCTAATCTAATCTATCTCTCTATGTAGCTACCTTTCTGACGCAAGGCTCCAGGTGGCAACATCGATCTTGTCTCTTTCTCCTAGTTCAAAAAAAGCCTGAAGACCGACAGTTTTTAATATTTTTGATTTGCACATGTGCTTCGAGCCACAGGGTCGTGCACTTTCTCGACATCTGAAGCCAGAAGTTGTCAAAAACAATCAGTTTTTCACATTCGGCTTGCAAATGTGCTTCGTGCCACAATGGCGTGCACTTTTGCCACATGTGAAGGTGAAGTTCCAAAAGTGGTCCGAGACAGTAAGTTTTTAATACTTGTCACTTGGAAAAATGCGCTTTGAAAGGCATGCATTTATTCGACCTCTCAACCTCTAAAAAGGGTCCGAGACTGTCTGTTTTTAACACTTTTCACTTGGAAATGTGCTTCGCACTACAGCGGCGTGCACTTTTTCAACGTCTCAACTTCCAAAAGTGGTCCGCACCTAAGGTGTTTTTAACATGTTGACTTCCAAACGCGCTTCGGGCCACAGCCGCGTGCACTTTTTCGATATCTCCGCTTTCAAAAGTGGTCCGAGCATTAGGAGCTTTTGACATTTTGACTTCAACATGTGCTCCACGTCACACCTGCATTCAATTTTTGATCTCTCATCTCCGCACCTGCCGCTTTAGCGAGCCTACTTTTCGACCGTCTGGAGCCACAAAACATTGGAAAAACACAGTGTTTCGCGACTTTTCTACCTTGCGCGCCTTGATCTTCTTTCTATTGATATTTTTTCGACTGACTCTTTCTCTTCTGACTCTTTCTCTTCCCTGCCTCTTCCCACCTCTGCTGCTTCATATTGTCGGAAGTGTGATCCCTAAACTTCCTTCGTGTGTTTGCTCTACCGTTTGTTTCTTATCTATCCCGTGTCTACCTTCTTCTTTATTTGATATAGTTGTTTGAGTTCTTCCTGGGTGCTGCCTCAACCGCCCCCAAACTCACCCCGCTTACATGGTAAGCCTGCCTTACCTTATCTTGCCTTATTCTCTCTCATCCTTGTGTCCAAGAGGGTCTACCTATTTATCTCTGTTCGTCATATTTCGCAATCTATTTTCTAATGTTTATTAATTTATATTATGTGTCTGGGTTCGTCGTGAGGAGGGCTGCCCCCCTCACCCCCCCCACAACCTCCCCGCTCGCAGCTAAAACATATCTTACCTGACCGTATCTGACCTTTCTATGTGATATTATGTGATCATCCCTTTTTGTTTCAAAGTTATGTTTCTTATTCGTCTAATTTTCAAATCTATATTCTTATGACTTTTTCTTGCGTTACTTGTCTCAGTTTTCAAGTGGCGGGCGTTACGTTACCTTACCAATCTTGTTTCATCTTGTCTCATTTTGTTTTATGTAGCTTATGATGCTTCTCACTTATCACAAGTTTATGCAAAGGGAGAAATTCTGGCTCCAAAATACCGCCCAAAGATTGCAAGATGAAAGTCCTGGCTCGATAATATTGCAAATACCATGCAAATGAAAGGTTTTTTTAAGCTCCAAAGTCTTGCAAATCTGAGTTCTAGCTCCAAAACGCTGCAAGTAAAGCACGCAGGTTTCGGAAATAAGAACAACAAAACGAAGAATGTCCGACCCACTATCCCCAAATGTTTGTTGTTTGTTTTTTTCTCTCCAGGTCAGTCAATCATTAGTTTTTCCGTTTATGCAGATGTCTGGTTTTCTCGATGGCAAGAGTGACACCAAACATGACATTTTCTTCATCGCACGATGCTCAAGGCCTGACGGGCGACTTCATTGGTCATGGTGATGATTCTTCCCCAGTCAGTGTCTAGGTCGTGGAACGGCGGGAGGGTCGGGTCGAAACGACCGGATTCCTGTCCCAGTAGCTTGATCCAGCGTGTTCAGTCAGAATGAAGAATCCCATCCCCAGTTTACATTAAACACCCCATTGTATGGTTCCAAATATGTGTTTTTATCCCCTGGTAAAGCATGGGTTCTGGAAGGGCTTTCAAGTTCGGGGGAGGGGATCTTAGCATTTAGCACCACATACATATGTAAACAAATAAATCGACAAAACATATATAAATAGAAACTACAGTTACATGATCATCATATTTATATACATTTATAAATATATACACATGTACTATAATATAAAATAATATATATATATATTTACGCTATCTAAAGAAAATTTCATTATATTTATTTCACGTACGCCCCGTTATCCTAATCCCATCCAAATCCTTTCCTCGCAATATTATACTATTAAATAGACACCCCTTAAATGCGTAGATCTTCTACTAAACCATGATTTCTCCTTTTGGGGTGCTTAATGTGAACGGGGGATAGGAGTACTGACAGCATACCGACACGTCAAGGTATGAACCGATCAACTTTGGCTTGTTGGGCTTCAAATCCCGAGCGCGAACAGCATGGATCAAAATAAGTGGTCATTCGACCCATTTCCAAATGCTTGGCTTGCACCACATTGACCTTGGTTTCAAATGGACAGACATAGAACAATATATACGTTTGGCTATTGGCAGTCCAGCCTTCAGATATTATTCATTATTGAATATTTAAAATTCTACTAGAAATATCTAGTTGTATTTATGCAAAAACAAATAAACAAATAGCAAAAAAAAATGTATATGAATATTTACAATCTCTTGAATACCCTAAACGCGTAAAATCGCGACAATTCTGTCAAATTGCCGGAGCATTCAAAAAAAGCCGGATCTACAGCTGCATGTTTGTTGAAACAGCAAAAAAATAAATTTAAAATTACGCCGGACTTATGGGCAATTACACAGGCTGGAAAAATTAAAAACTATATTTCAACAAATTCTGCAAACCGACTTGCCGGCCGGCGGGTTTCAAAACGCCGGGAAGCATCACAGAAGGTGCCTTCTTTCTACCTTTTTCCAAAATCAGAAAAAAAGGGTATCAGTATTTGGAGTGTTTAGGCATGCTGGCAACTGCCAGTTTTTTGTCAATAAGTGCAAGCCAGCGGCCAGCACGAAAGTTGTGAGGAACCGTGCGTCAGTCAGAAGTGCATTTCAACAATTGGAAAGGCCCGGCAGTTGGTTTCCATGCTTATCAAATACATTCTCCGATCAAGTCGGCTTTATTAACGTTATCGAAGGAAGTTTATAGTTAGCAAACTTCCGCGCTAGGGACGATGGTCATGGTTATTCGCATTCACACCATCACGTCAACCACATCGTGGGAGGTGAAAGAGTCCGAGAGCGTGAACTCACGTGCGAAAACACTCTTGGACGAGAAGCCCTGTCCGGTTTCGGGCCTTGATCTGGGAAAGTTGCCGACACAAAGTGCACGAGACTTTCAGCTTGAGCTCGGCTTGCACTTCAAAATGTGAAAAAAACCGAGGCGCACGGAGCACTTTTGGAAGATGAGGCCGGAAAAATGCGCACGAGACTGTAGCCAGAGCCCGTTTTGCACTTTGACATGTTAAAAGATTTACAGCACTTTTGGAAGAGGGGGTCGGGAAAATGATGAAAATGCGCACAAGAATGCAGCGAGAGCTCGATTTGACGAAACAATTGTGGGCAATAGAGACCCCAAAGATTCTGGGGGGAGTAAGAGGATAAGGTATTATAATGTGGATGATGTTAACTAATGCTGATGATGATGTTGATCAAGATTGTGATGTTGATGATGATGATGGTGATGAGGAAGATAATGATGATGGTGATGGCGATGATGATGATGATGATGATGATGCTGATGCTGGTGATGGCGGTGGTGATGGTGATGATGATAATGATGGTGAGGATGACGAGGATAATGATGATGATGATCATCATGGTGATGATGGTTATGATGATGAGAGGAAGATGATGAGAGGAAGATGATGATGTTGATGTTGAGGAGGAGGAGGAGGAAGATGATGTTGAGGAGGAAGACCGATCCCAAGACCGGCTCGCACACTTTGTGCGAGCCTGCGCGGTCGAAATGCATACGGGCATTTCACAAGATCCATTTTGTATCATTTGGTATAGAAATTTACAAGAAAAATGGCCGCGGACACCTCCGGGGACATCGTTTTGTGCGAGCCTGGGCAGTCGAAAGGCACATAGACATTTGACAAGAGCCATTTTTTATGGACATTTATAGAAAAATAGCCGGGGACACCTCCGGGGACATCGTTTTGTGTGAGCCTGCGCAGTCGAAATGCACATGGACATTTCACAAGAGCAATTTTGTGTGGAAATTTACAGGGAAAATGGCGGACGCCCCGGAGACCACCTCGATTTAACACCGGGCCTTAACACCTATACCGTAAGAACTCCTCAGTGTGGCCACAATGTTTGGGGAAAAATGCTACATTACTTTATTTCGAGTGCTCCCTGCTTTTCACCGTAACATATTATTTTGACATTTTATCTGGCATACGCTCCGACATTCTTTCTCTCTGACATTCTATCCGGCATTCGTTCTAGCATTCTACTTGGCATAAATTCTGACATTATCTCTGGCATTCAAATTTTGATTTTCTATCTGATATACGTTTGCCATTATAACTGGCTTTTTTTCTGCCATTCTATCTGACATATGTTCTGACATTCTATCTGGCATTCTTTCCTGCATTCTATTTGACACCAAATGCTTACATTCTATCTTGCATTTTATCGGGATATATCTGAACATATTCTGACATCCTTTCTGGCATTTTATCTGGCATACGTTCTGGCATTGTATCTGACATTCTTTCTGGTATTGTATTTGCCATATGTTCTGAGCCAGAACTTCTGACATGCTATCTGGCATACTATGTGACATTCTTTTCTGGCATTCTATCTGGCATTTTTTCTGACATTCTGTTTAGCATTCTTTCCGGCATTCTATAGCATGTGCTCGGGTCCAGGCGTGCTCAGCTGCCCCCAGAGCTCGCGATAGGGTTCGGGCCCAGGCATGCTAAGTGCTAAGCTGACTGCAGAGCTCGCGATAGGGGTGTGATAGGGTCCAGACATTGAGGTCCGGCAATGCCCATTGAGGTTGGGCGCTCGCAGTTGAGGTCCGGCAGCAGTGCCCAATCTGGAGCTCGCAGCTGAAGTCCGCGAGTGCCCACTGAGATGTGGGCGGGGCACCTCTTAGAAAATATAGAGACCACGTGGAAAAACTGAGGGGAGCGGAGTAGCGGGGACTCGCTCCCATCGTCACTCCTCTGCGGACGTTGATCGATTTGGTGGGACGTTCCCAGCGTGCGGATTCAAAATTGCAGCCAGCTGTGACCAAACGCATTGGCACGGGCACGGGTGCACACAGCAAAGCATGAGTGATGCCGCAACGCTCCTCTGCTATAAGGGGTTGTAACCGGAGATTACTTGTCACAATGTAACAGTTGCGCGAAAGGTAGCGTTAGAACATATAGTGCTACTCTTCTGCTTTGCGGGATTGCAGCTGGAGGTTGCTAAACGCATTGCAACAGTTGCGCGAAGAGAAGAATTGCGTTGCAGAAGCTACAGAAGAGATAGCTGGGAGGCAGCTCAGAGCATGCCAGGGACATGGAAGGAGTAGCCCAGATAAGAGGCTGTTTAGAGAAGAAGGAGCTGAAAGAAGAGGTACCTCAGCGAAGAGGCCGCCCAGGGAAAAAGTAGCTCAACAAAGAATAGTGCAGCGATCCAGACATCCATTCATTCATGGATTCACTGATTCATGGGTTCATTGATTTCATTGGTTCATATAGGTTCATATAGGCTCATTAATTCACTGATTGATTAGTTAATTGTTTCATTGGTTCATTGAATCTTAATGAGGCATTGAACCATTGATTACTTGATTCAATGCTTCATTGGTTCATTATTGCCTCATTGGTTTGTTGGGTCATAGTTTCCCTGAGTCATTGATTAACCGGTTCTTTCGCTTTGTTGCTTCATTGGTTCAGTGGTTCTTTGATTCGCTGGTCCATTGATCTGTCGAACCATTGAGCCATAAATTTGTTCGCTGATTCCCTGAGTCATTTTGATTCATTGGTTCATTTCTTTGATTCATTGATTCACTGTTTCATTGTTTCATTGATTCTCTGGTCCATTGATTCATTGGATCGTCGACTCATGAAGTCATTTATTCATTCGTTCGTTCGTTTGTTCATTTGTTCATTCATTCATTCATTCGTTCGTTCGTTCGTTTGTTCATTCATTCATTTCTTTCATTCATTCATTCATTCACTCATTCATTCATTCGTTCGTTCATTCATTCATTCATTCATAGTTGCTTTTTGGTTCACCCATTCATTGATTCAATGAATCACATTTTCGTTTATTCACTTATTCGTCATTGGTTTATATTGATTCATTCGTTCATTGGTTCGTCGATTCACTAAGTCATGCAGTTATTGTTTCACTGATTCATTGACTCATTGCGTTATGGCGTCGTTGCTTCATTGATTCACTGATTCCGTGGTTCGCTGGTTTATTGATTCAACGATTCATTGTTTCATTGGGGCTCACGTCATTTCATTGGCATTTAAACCAGCATTTTCTCATTCGCTGATGCACCTCATAAGTTCAACATTTCATCGCTTTTGCATCTCATTCCTACTGGCCATCGGTGTTTTATAGCCAGTCTTTTGTTTTTCGAAACTTCCGCCCCATCACGGCCGAGCACTACCTGGTACTATACATATCATCTGAAGCCATATACATATATAGATATATACTTATGTGTTTAATTATCATGTGAATCACATGTATAGACCTTGTGTGTCCCGAATGTCCTTTGAGAATGTACTTGGCCCCAAAACAACATTCATTCATTCGTTCGTTCACTCTTTCGCGCATTCATGCAATCACTCATTAATGACATTCATTCGTTCGTTCGTTCCTTTCCTTGTTTTGATTTCATTCATTTTCTTCTTTCATGTGTTTCATTCATTTCATTCATTTAATTAATTTCATTCATTTCATTTTTTATTCATTCATTCCTTCCTGCTTTCCCTCACTCATTCATTCGTTCATTCACTCACCCATTCATTCTTTAAACTCTCTTCGTTCATTTTTCTTTTCCATTTTTATTTTCACTCATATATATATATATTAATGTATCATATTCGTTCATTCTATTCATTCATTTGAACATTCACTCACCGCCTCGTGTTCATGTGTTGACCACCTACGTAGCGCAGTACCGCTATTGGATACTGACCCCCTCTCAGTCATACCCCAGATACCAGCACCTTCCTTAGCATTTGGATCCACATGTGACAAAAAAGATACACAAACACAAATACCGTGTGGTTATTTTTATACATATATATATATATATACATATATATATATATACACATACGCGTGTGCGGGCCTATATGCACAGATGGTTTTATGCTCTAGGAGATTTTAGGAGTTCACCTTCGAATAACATTCACCGTCCAAGCGCGCATCGGCCTCTAGCTGTGAACCCAAGTACAGCAGTGCCTTGAATATGGGGGAACTATAGGAAACACAAGAAAGCCTTAGAAACATGATAGGAACATCCTAAGAACCCCGGGAAATACATCGAAATAACACGAACTCACTAACCAAAGATATCTTCGCTTGGACCAAGGTGAGGGTGGCACACCCTTGCGTTGGCGCGCCTCTTTGTTGATGACTGTCATGAGAAGTGCCTTGACCTTTGGCGGAGGGTCATCCTGGGTTTTCTGAGAACAACGCCAAATGTGTTTGGTACAGTAGTACCTATATTCCTACATCAATTTAATTCCTGAAAAAAAACGGTTCGAATTATCAAAACCGGGTTTTCAGTCAAAACCAAATTTTCATTCAAAACCAGGTTTTTGATCAGGCAGCTTCGCCACGACCCATTAAAAAAAAAACGACAACCCGTAAAGCCCATCGAGGCCATCAAAACCCATGAAAACCCCTCGCCCAAAACCGGGTTCTCCTCCCTCCACATAAAACCTGGTTTTCACCCCAATTGCTGGTTTTCTGGCAGATTTTTGTTTGTGGGTTTTGATTCCGATAGGTATAGATATCATATTTATCGTATTTATGATAATTACTTATGATCTTGAGTGAATGCTTTCATTTAGACAATTCGATGTAGTATTTGTGGCTGCTTGCAGGCCGATTTATGATCTCTGACTTGGGGAATTGCGTTGGAAATCACTGACCGCTAAGCGGCTAACCGGCTAACCATATCCAGGTGTCAATGCTACAACTACTGTTTGTTGAAATTGAAACTGTTTTTTGATCGGATTTTTTGGATTTCCGGGCAACCTGATTCCCCGCGAATTCGCGACTTGGAGAATCATGCAAAATTTGGCCAACATTTATCCGGAAAATGAATTGTGCCGACCTTGGCTGCTGGTCGTTTAATGTGGTTATTGTATTTCGAGTTGTTTTCCCCACCTAACTATAAACCTCCAATTAGTTCGGGGATCTCCATGTATTACCCACCTTTGGTGACACGAGATTGTATTTTTTTTTTATGTTTTTTTCATTGCGGCCATCGTGATAGGTTCCATTCAATCGTCCAACCGTTGGCCGTTGGTCGGTTTTCTATTTTTGGGCACGAAACCTTGTCGCGATTAGTCAATCTAAATTAGTAATTTTGCTAGTTTTGGAGACTTAGGGTAACTTCTACCTCTACTCAGCTCTAATTTCTACTGTAGTCTGCTCTCACTTCTACCTATACTCTGCTTACTCTGCTCTAACTTCTACCTTCGCTCTTCTCGACCTCTGTTCTATTTACAATCTTTAATTTCTGGACCTCTGCTCTATACTCTGCTCTACTCGACTCGACTCGGCTCGATTTACTCTACTCTTCTTTACTCTACTGTACTCTACTCTACTCTTTTCTACTTTACTCTACTCTATCTATAGTCTATCTATACTCTATCTATACTCTATCTATCTCTATCTTATATACTGTATACTATCTCTTCGTTACTCTATACTTTATATACTCTATACTATACTGTGTACTCTATACTCTACTCTCCTTTGCTCTACTCTACCCTACTCTACTTCAGGAACATGTCAACTGGACACAATGGAGTTTCCTCTGAAAATTCCTTTGACCAATGATTACCCTATACATCACTATGCAGCTACTATTCACGGAGGATTTTCCTATTAACCTCATCATTCCCATCCCCAATATTAAACACCCCCTAAATGGTCCCAATTATGTGGAAATTCTCTACTAAACCATGGTTTCCAAGAGGGGTTTAGTATTAGGGCTAAGGGGTGAGTATTAGGGATTTAGTACTGGCTTGATTGCTGGGTCTTCTCCCTGACAGATTGAGCCACACCATCAGGCCAATATGTCGCGAATTTCATGGTGGCCCCTCAGCGGCAGGATGCCAAATAGATTGAAACCTCAGTCATGTCTCGCCGGGATGACAAAACCTGGGGATAAATTGTGGAAAAGACTCGACCCAAACATCTCGAGAAATACACGGATTTGTTTGGAACCTGGGATACCCATGTATGGCTTAAGAGGGAACATGATGAACCAGTGAGTTTGGGGTACCCTATTTGCTGCCTGTCTTTTTTCCATCATGCTTGGTCCCGGTTTCCAATCGCAACTGATCCAAAACGGATCTCATCCTGCGCTAAGTCTGTGTGTCACGCATGTGTTATTGTATTGTTTACTATTTCTTGTGTTTGAATCACCTGCTTTCTTTCTCCCCAAAGTTGTTTTTAATGCACACTGTGCACAGCAAAAATTACACATCCTCCGGTAATCAAACGTGGCTTCCTGGAAAAGCTCCCATTTATAGTTGATGTTCATCGATTTCCCCAGCTATAAACCTGCATGTATAGGGGAATTCCATGGATTTCCAGGTGCTATGTTTGATTACCGGAGGTAAATTTATCATACATGGATGGTATGGTTGCTATTGGCCCTAACAGACCTTCAATTTCTCAGCGGCACTACCCTTCTTTTGGGAGACATTTGCTGTCTCCGTTGCAGCCACAGAAATGCGACCTTGGCAGACCCTTGGGTTACTATGGTTCGCTCATGTTTTGCTATCTTGGATGTTCTTAAATGACTGTAAAGCTGTATGCAAGTATATGTATATGCAAACGCACACACATACATACATACATACATACATACATACATACATACATACATACATACATATATACATACACCCTGGGCGTCAATGTTGAAGTTTACCTCCTACGCGGACAATGTTGATGTTTGGGTTGATTAAACATCGACATTCGCAATGTTGATGTTTAACCCCTGTGAAGAAATCTATGGACCTTGGAAGCGCAATGAAGTGCAAAATCATCATACATATATGCATTATTCCAATTTCCCAACGTGTAAGGGCCCTTGGAACTGAATTTGAAACCTACCAGATCCTACAAGTATTGAATATCCAGACAGGAAACAGATCGAGGAACCATATTTGCAAGTATTTGCATTTTTACTGTCAGAGTTCACGGACAAAACATGGGACATTCAACGGTTTGGAAATTTGCCGCTCCCAGAAGCTCATGTCACAGATTGATATATGAATTAATGCCCAAAGAAATCGGGAACTCAGTTTGGCCACCGGAGGACGAAACACACCCCCAAAAATCCTTAGCGTGAAATAGCATGAAGTTTGCGTGAAATGCGGTGTTTACCGGTGAAATGCGGTGTTTACCCGTGAAATGCGATGTTTACCAGAGGAAAAGAGCAACCCCATGCCACCTCTAGAATACAATGTGTTTTTGCCTTTTTTTCTTGTTTGATTAGCCAGTCTGGTCATTCGGATGCCAACCGCATCCACATTCCTTGGCTGGCCTTTGTTAAAACACCTCTCCCATGGTGTCTTTTGTTTACAAGATTGAGTTTGGGAGAATCTAGGGCAAAACACCCGCTCTCATGCAAACATATATGTATCGTTGAGTGAAAACAAAACAAAATCCTTCGGGAAAATATGTGTCAAATGTGATTCAAAGTGATATCGCATGAGTTTGACTAGTGAAGCATGTCCAAGATAAAGATCCGGCAGCAGTACAAAAAAATGATAAATTTCTGCACCCCATGTCTCACGGGTAAACATCGACATTGATGAGTAAACATCGACATTACACAAATGCGTAGGTAAGCTTCGGCATTAGGGAAATGCGTCGAAATGCCTAGGTAAACATCAACATTGGACTTTCCGGGTACATACATACATACATGCATACATACATACATGCATACATACATACATACATGCATACATACATACATGCATGCATACATACATACATACATACATACATGTATACATGTATGCATACATACATACATACATACATACATACATGCATGCATACATACATACATATAGACATACATACATACATACATACATTACATTACATTACCTTACATTACATTACATTACATTACTTTTTGCACGTACATATACGTACACACACGTACATACACGTACGTACACGTACATACACGTACATACACGTACATACATGCATGCATGCATACATAGATACATACATACATTCATTCATACATACATACATACATACAAACATACATACAACGACCCCTACCTCAAGAAATTAATCCAGGTGGACCGTTGGTTATCTTTTTCGAGAATTCTGTTTTCCGAGGATTAATTTAATTTAGTAACCCCTTTTCACGGTTCGTTTTGACCCTTCCTAAACCCTTCCCACCCCGTCCTTGGGAAGCATGGGCAGCCCAAACCCCTCCCCATGCTTCCTTTTGAGCCTTCCCAAACCCTCCCCACCCCACTCTTGGAAGGAAAAACAGGGTTTGCAGATGGTTTTCCTGAAAGTTTCAAGATTCTTCTCAAATTTTCCCATGTCATTTGTCATTTGTCAAACCAAAACTAAAAATGCCTGCCCATTAGGCAAGCGCATAACTCCCATATCATGTGTATTAAACAAAAAAACATAGCTAAGTTGATACCTAAATCTCGCGTCATGTGCAGAAAAAACTAGGCTAAATCGACTGTTTGCCAGATGGGTCGGGTCTCATGGAGGTCGTCGTGTTGATCGACACTTGCTGCACCTGCAACGCCATCGATGCGCGTGCGGGGAACCGTGACCCATCCTTAGCCGTGCTATGGATTTCGGATATTTGCAGCTTGGTGCAGACAGATTGATGGATATCAATGAGATTCACGGAAGATAAACGATCATTACCAGAGGGGAATTGATGCAACCGTCAAGAATAGGGCTTATAAGAGGGATCATGGGTGCAACATCATATAGCTAATTGGATTATATCATTGGGTATAATTTGTATTTGATGGGATAGAAGGCCTATAATCAAAGGCCGGCTTGAGCGCATACCGTTGATTTGAAACACTCGTTGGTTTGTTGGGGGTTTGGTCACCCACAGGGATACCCGTTTACCAACAAGTCCAATGGGAGATGGTATTTTTTCATGGCTGACTTGGGGTGCACTGCAGGCATGGTACAGTAAGGTAATAGAAGTAAACCAGTTATATATGAAATATCTTCAGTTACGTCTTATCTGAATGGGTTACAAATCATAAACAGCTGAGGATTGGTGGGACATCCAAGAAAACCATGGGAAAATCTTTAGGCTTTTGGATGGTGAATGTTGTTTATACTCGCAGTTTCATGAGCAGGGTTTCAAAGAGTGGCCATGATAAGGTGCTCAATTGATAGTCACGTTATATCTAAATTCTCCGAAGATTGCCATGGTGTCGGAAACACATATCACTTTATGGCAAGGAGACTGACTGAGGGGTACGTGTAGCAACCAGTGGGTGTGCATTATTGTATTGAATGGATATTGGCGGTTCATGTTTACCAGTAGTTTGGACGAGTACATAGAAAGCTATCGAAACAGGAATTCAAATTTAACCTCAAAAAATATGAATCAGGAAGCTGGTACCCAGGAATCATGTATGATATTTCGCGGCTTTTTTTTTAAATCTCCAGTATGCCGGATTAGTCCCTTTGGAGACTTGACTAGCGTCTACTGGGTCATCCCCGTGGCGATGGCGAAGGCCTTTGCTTGTACACCCTGGAGGCCGTTATCTGGGTGAAACTTGGCATAGAAAATCTATGAACATTTGGCGGAGAGAGCATTCGAAGAAATCTTGGCTAAGTTTGGTCAAATCTATAGTTATTTTGGTGAAATCTTGGCTAAATTTGGAGAGAACATTTGCAGAACACTTGTTTTGACCATCAACATCCATTATAGCAGCCCTGAAAAAGGTAGAACCCGATTCAGCACTATTTTAGAGTTCTCCGGGTGACCAGTGTGGGTTCAGACGCCAGCATTTCGTTTGGACATGGAAAAGCATGGAGCCACCGTTCTGCATGGGAACATTTTCTAACCTGTAGTAATCAGCTGGAAAATGCCCGAACTAAATGGATGCTTTCACTGGGAATATCATCTATAAACGGGATGCTTTCCACTTTTTTTTTGGAATTCCCGGAGGGGGGTTTTTCATTTCCATAGAGTGCCGTGAAATTTTCTCCCATGTGAGATTTGTCCTCTCGCAGTCAGTCAATGATTCAGATGATCTGGTGATTCGTTGTTTTCCGGAAACGGTGTATGCCGCCCCATGGTATGATGCTTTGATGGAGAAAAAGTGACAATCATACTCATAATTAATACATATATATATATATAGATTAATATAGATATAGATATAGATATATATATACACATATGTGTGTGTGTGCGCGTGTGTGTGTGAGTGTGCGTCGTGCGTGTGTATGTGTTTGTGTGTGTTCCATTTGATTTTGGAGTACTTCATTCTTGGATGGCTGTTTAGCTGTGTTTTTTGAATGTATGAATCTTCTGAATGCCCTTATCGAAAACTCATGCCCGACGACAAACATTTGGATTGCCCACTCGGAAGTCGCAGGCTTCGCGGCTATGGACATCCATGTTTGATCCTAGCCCCAAACGATGTCAGTAGCACCTGACTGGCACAAAAGTGGCCTGAATTGTCAAGCTCCCAATAAAATGCGCTAAAAATGGAACTGACCAGTAAGACTTTGACTTACTGTGATATTACTGTGCATCTCCTGGTTCGATTGTTCTTTCAAGTGTTGTGGGCTATATATTGGCATATGGATCCATAGACAAAGGCAGGTCACCAGGGTCAGCAAGTTTGTTACAAAGAACGCCTTGTTTCTCAGGACTTTGACAGGCATGAAATTCTTACAGGATTGGATGATGGTGATGGATGTGGGCACCTTGGCGTTGTCATCGCGAGGTTGGCCTATGAAGACTTACCTATTTCCTTAGAATCTTGTAGGAAAGATAAGGGACAATGGCTCCATCCCTGCAATTCAGTGAGGGAATGAACATCATGAAGACCTCACCAGACATCATGGGACATAGGGCTCAACTTGCAGGCATTACTGATGACCTATATACAAGATTGCACAGTGTGACTCCCAGATCAAGAAACCATGCTTATTTATATAGGGTGGTTACCACTGAAATATACCGAAATAGTGGTAAACTGAGCCGGAGGTTTGGGGTTTATTACTGGGCTATCAGTGAACACAATGTGTTGAAGGGTGCCAACCCCAACCTAAGAGAAATATCGCTATTAAACTAGTCCATCATGGAGACATGCAGGGACTGGCTAGGCATGTGCACTGCATCAATATATCGGTACGTGACACACCTGTTTCAACCAACCTGGTTCTGGGTATCTATTACAGTAAACCCAATGTGTAAGAATTTTTTTTTGATTGGAACCATTCCCAATATTTCCCAACATTTCCCAACCTTTCCTGACCTACATATATCTTACATTGACTCCCTCAATCTATGGGATGACTGGGATGACATGCTGAAAACGACTCGAATCGCCTAGGCATTGTGTCCTGCGGCTGGCTGGAGATCCTGCTCACGCAGTTCACCGCTGCGGCGGACGTCCTGGGCTTTCGGATCAAGGCGAGACGGACCGAGACGGCGACGTGGGAACACGTGGGAACACGTGGGAACACGTAGGAACGAGGGAACGAGGGGGCAGTTCTGGGATTTATACGGATTCATGGTAACATAATGTACCCTCTGTTTATGACTAACATAGCCATGGAAAATGGCTCATTGATAGATGATTTTACCAGCTATAAACCTCCATTTATGAGGGATTTTCCATGGCTATGTTAAATAACCAAATGCTAACATATATCTGGGTAAATTATAACGAAGGTTTGGGCTCTAGCCTTGCGTCCTCGGCAACCTTGCGTCCTCCTTGGTAGGATCGGATAGAGCCATGCCATTGATGAACTGTTGAGAAGAGCAGATATTCTTTTCCCATAGCAGAAAGACACAACCTTCTGGTCAATATCTATGAAGATTTTACACCATTTGGAGTAGATGCCTACAAGTTCTCCCAGAAATCTCCTGAAGGTTTTCCATACGACCAGTTTGACATTGACCTGGGGACACATTGCTATGTGATGAGCAGCTGTTGATTTGGGATGTAAACTATCAGCCACCCATGAACAAGGACATCTGGATTTTCAACTTTGTTGAGACCCATGAGTATGCTGGACAATTTGTGTTTATATACGTTTTTGACAATGAATCGCAATGGGCACCAATACCATGCCCCAGACAAGACACTCCCCTAGAGTTGTTGAATACTTTGCTGGAGGATTTGGAGGCTACAAAGCTGCTAGTAAGGTCATTGAGCAGTGTACAGGAACACAAGCACAATTTGTCAGCGTGGAATGGGACGTTTGAGGCAGCTGTGACCTATGCAGCTTCCCACAGGGGCAAACCCTGTGGAAGCCCTGGCAAAAAATATATTTGGATGACCCTATTTCAGGTTGGCTTTCAATGGCTTTCATCTAGATTATCGAAGGAAGTTTAGAGTCAAACTTCCGGCAATATGGACAGATGAAAAGCAGACATGGGAAGAGTCAGAGAAGAGAAGAGAAGAGAAGACAAAAGAAGAGAAGAAGAAAGAAGATCAAAAAGAGAAAGTCTCCGAAGAAAGAAGATCAAGGTGCGCGAAAAGGTAGGAAAGTCGCGAAACATTGTGTTTTTCCAATGATTTGTGGCTCCGGAGGGTCGAAAAGTAGGCTCGCTAAAGCGGCGGGTGCGGAGCCAGCTGGCCAGATGAGAGATGAAAAATTGCACGCCTTTGTGGCGCGAAGCACATTTCCAAGTCAAAACGCGCAAAACACCTCATGTTCGGACCACTTTTGGAAGGTGAGATGTCGAAAAAGTGCACACCGTTATGGTGCGAAGCACATTTCCAAGTCAAAATGTGCAAAGCACCTCATGTTCGGAGCACTCTTGGAAGTTGAGATGTCGAAAAAGTGCAAAGTGCACGCCGTTTTGTGATGCGAAGCAAATTTCGAAGTAAAAATGTTAAAAACACCACATGCTCGGACCACTTTTTGACGTTCAGATCTCGTTGCGCCTGGCAGGTGCAGGGGATTATGCACCTTGTCAAAAGTGGGCAAAACGTGAGGTTTTTGTAGCATTTCCAAAAACGATGGCAGGTGTGGGGCATTCGAAGAGGATCTGCAAAGATGCATTTTCCGTGGCAGGCGCAGTACAAGAGACATGTTCATCAGAGCTGTTAAGAGGTCCGGGCGCTGATTTCCTGAGAGGGGTTGCATTTTGGAGCATCAGATATGTCGATTTCCTAAGATGATTTTGCGTGACAGGTGCAGCACTTCGTATGACCTGGCATCTATTTTTCGTGGCAGGCGCAGTACTTTCGACAGGTGGAGTGGAAAAATCGCAAAACGCATTGGTACGAGGCCGTCAGCTCTGCACTCAACTTTCCATTTTTGAAGGAAGTCTCGCAGAAATGCTTCGCTTTTGATGTTGTCAACTTCAAAAAATGAGGAAGTCTCGCAGAATTGCTTCGTTTTTGACGTTGTCAAGTTCAAAAATTGAGGAAGTCTCGCTGAATTGCTGCGCTTTTAATGTTGTCAAGTTTAAAAACTGAGGTCTCGCAGAATAGCTTCGTTTTCAAGCTTGCAGATAGATAGATAGATAGATAGATAGATAGATAGACAGACAGACACATAGATAGATAGATAAGTACCACTACAAGTACCACTACACTACACTACACTACAACAACAACAACAACTACTACTACTACTATTACTACTACTACTACTACTACTATTACGACGACGACCACCACCACCACCACCACCACCACCACCACCACCACAGCTACAGCTACAGCTACGCTACTTTACACTACAATGCACTAATTAAACTGCAGTACAAATACAACTGCAACTACACTACATTAGACAACACTGCGCTACATTAATTACATTACATTTTCACTACAACTGCAAGTACCACTACACTGCACACTGCACTACACGACACGACACTACAACTACAACTACAGTACCTTACACTACAATACGCCAGACTACACTACACTATACCTCGCTACAGTGCACAACACTACAGTACACTACAATACACTACACTAATTACACCACACCACAACTACAACTGCAACTGCAACTACACTACACTAATTACACTACATTACAACTACAACTTCTATCTACAACTGCGCTACGCTACAGCTACAACTACACCTACAACTACAACTACAACTGCACTACACCACACTACATCCAGCAGTTGCGGTGAGGTGACCACTGCAACCATTGCAGCCACTCCAGAAAACACAACTCCAACCACCTGTCGGTCCATCAGTGGATTCGCTCTGCCATCCGTGGTTCACAACAACCAATCTCTCCTATAGGTTTCCTATTTTTGAAACATCCGCCACCGCCTTGTGCGGTACTACTGGTATCCATGCTAATCCATGATACATTTCTGTATATATATATGATATTTGGATGGTTAGTGAGGGTATCCATTACTTATCCATCAATATCCCATTGATTTGGATGAATTGCAATGACCTCACGTTATTGGAATGATGATCAATAAGGGAAAACATCCCCACACATTCTTTTTAAGTTTCGGACAAGGGTATCCAGCAGATATGACATTGCAGAACTCAGTGCTTCTGCCACTTCTGCAGCTAATTTAGTTCCTTTTGCTTGTTATTTAACGGCCAACATTGCGCAGTGAAAAATGCACGCTGGTGGTCCCTCTTCTGTTCTATAATTTAACTTGTGCAAATCAAATCATTTTCTGTCGCTTGTGTTTAGCCTCATATCATCCATATATACATATTATACATATAAAACTCCATAGTGCCAAGCCCCAGTTAGTAATATCCCCTGTTGTTGTTTTTTTTTCGGTGTGCTTCTGTACCCTGCATTGCGCAGGTCCTACGCGTCCTACGTTTGGTCCGCATCTTTCGCCCCATCCGGCTGCTTAAGCGGGTGAGGGCCCTGCGCGAGCACCTTGGTGCTAGTTGAAGGTTTGGTGCAGTTCCGTTACCCTCCGGCAATCAAACGTGGCAATCGAAAATCCCCAAGCTAAATGGAGGTTTCCAGCTGGGAAAATCATCTAATAATGATATAAAATAGAAATGTTAGCCTCGGGTGTCCTCAAACGTGGCTGGCAATGGAAAATCCCCAAACTAAACGCAGGTTTCTAGCTAGGAAATCACTTGTGGTCTTGCTTTGTAAGTTGATAGATTATACCCTGTGCAAAATAATTCCTTTGCCTTTTTTATAATCAGAAATCCTGGTTTGTTCCCGAGAGCGTCTGAGCGCAGGGTTCTTCCAATAGTGGGGGCCTGTCAAACATCTTCTCATCTTCTCATCTTCTCATCTTCACATCCTCTCATCTTCAATCATCTTCACATCTTCTCATCTTCACATCCTCTCATCTTCACATATTTTCATCTTCACATCTTCTCATCTTCACATCTTCTCATCCTCCCATCTTCTCCTCATCTTCTCATCTTCACATCTTCTCACATCTTCTCACATCTTCTCACATCTTCTCACATCTTCTCACATCTTCTCACGTCTTCTCACATCTTCTCATCTCACACCTTCTCCTCTTGCCCTCTTGCCCTCTTGCCCTCTCCTTCTTTTCTATTTCTTTCTTGAAGGCGGGAGCAGAGGCAGTGGCAACGAGACGGCACGAAACGCAACCCTTTCGCACGAAATGAGGTTCGATCGCCAAAAACTGAGGTAAAATTGCGATTTCAAGTCGTCCGGCGCAACCCTTTCGCACGAAATGAGGTTCGATCGTCAAAAACTGAGGTGAAATTACGATTTCAAGTCGTCCGGCGCAACCCTTTCGCACAAAGTGAGGTTCGATCGGCAAAAACTGAGGTAAAATTGCGATTTCAACTTGTCCCGCGCAACTCTTTCGCACGAAATGAGGTTCGATCGTCAAAAACTGCGGTGAAATTGCGATTTCAAGTGGTCCGGCGCAACCCTTTCGCACGAAATGAGGTTCGATCGTCAAAAACTGAGGTGAAATTGCGATTTCAAGTGGTCCGGCGCAACTCTTTCGCACGAAATGAGGTTCGATCGTCAAAAACTGCGGTGAAATTGCGATTTCAAGTGGTCCGGCGCAACCCTTTCGCACGAAATGAGGTTCGATCGTCAAAAACTGAGGTGAAATTGCGATTTCAAGTGGTCCGGCGCAACCCTTTCGTTCGATCGTAAAAAACTGAGGTAAAATTGCGATTTCAAGCAACCCTTTCGCACGAAATGAGGTTCGATCGTCAAAAACTGAGGTAAAATTGCGATTTCAACTTGTCCCGCGCAACCCTGTCGCATGTCCCTTTCGCACGAAATGAGGTTGGATCGCCAAAAACTGAAGTAAAATTGCGATGTGTCTAAAAGCGTCTCTGTGCGTGTAAATAGCGTCTGTGTGTAAAAGCTTCTGTGTGTAAAAGTGTCTGTGTGTAAAAGTGTTTGTGTGTAAAAATGTTTGTGTGTAAAAGTGCCTGTGTGTAAAAGCGTCTATGTGTAAAAGCTTCTGTGTGTCAAAGCGTTTGTGTGTAAAAGCAGCTCCTGTCTGTAAAAAGGTCTGTGTGTAAAAGTGTCTGTGTAAACGTGTCTGTGTGTAAAAGTGTTCGTGTAAAAGCGTCTGTGTGTAAAAACATCTGTGTGCAAAAGCGTCTGTATGTAAAAGCTTCTGTGGGTAAAAGCTTTGTGTGCAATAGCCTCTGTGTAAAAGCTTCTGTGTGTAAAAGCTTCTGTGTGTAAAAACTTTTGTGTGTAAAAGCGTCTGTGTGTAAAAGTGTTTGCGATGCAAACTATTGTCTTGCACTTCTCACTATACTAGTAACACATCTTTCATATATTGTTTGTAAAATTGTGTCTCCATACTAACAAGAGAAGACCCTGCTCCTCTACGCTCTCGGGCCATCCGTCGTCTAGTGAATCCTTTCTGTTTGTCCTAATTAGTGGTTCAATGAAAACAGGGGCAATTGGATCAGAATTATACATCTATGCCGATCTGTATCCATTATTGCCGATCTGTATCTATATTTGTTGTTGGAGTCCGTCATTAGTTGCCGATCTGTATCTAACCAACTCCTTGGGGGATCCGCGAAAACCCAATATCATGTCTGGTAAAATCACCCTGGTTACCTATCGAAGGCAACTGGAAGGCTAAGGTGCTGAGAGAGAGAGAGAGATATCACATCACCCAATATATCCATTGGCCCATAGATTGGCCGATTAACCTATATATTAACCTAGCTTTGGCAGTTTGGCTGACCAAAGTTCATACAAATGAAGACCATAGTGATGTTGGGAAACACCGCAGGCAAATCCTCTCACCGATTTCGGTCAATGTTTGAACATTTGAACACCGGCAAACAGACATGGAATATCCACCGTGCATCCACCATTTAGAGATCATGGGACATTTCCCTTTTTAATTGGCTGTAATGGTTATTAATCCCATATGCTCCGTGTATGGAATATTTACCTACATTTACCCAACAACTGGCCCAAATGTAGGTAAATATACTATAGATGGAGCATCTGGGAATATTAATATGGTTGATTTTTTCCCAGACGTCCTTCAGTGAGACGAGGGAGGTAGGCATCCTGCGACATCCTTGTGAAAGAATCGTGATGCTGTTGGGGAAACCAGAAATTGACACCATCATTTTGCCCAACAAATTAGATTCCCCTGTTGAGTTTTCTCTGTTTTGTTTCTATCAGGATTCAGCTACCGGTGGCGGTTGAGGTTGTACAAGCTTGCCATGATGATGGCCACAGTTTTCAGTGGCTCAGATAAATTATTGCGAGCTCCGGCCGGTCTGGAAGAAAAGAGTCAATGTCCCTCTAACTCGTTGAGCGGCTGGATGGATCCAGCACACAAACATTTTGTTTGGGGTGGTATTTTGGTATGGTGAAGTTGATCATTGTACCAATTTGGCACCACCCTTTTTTTCTCTGGTGGTTGAGGAGGAAATCCCGAGGGTGACCATTGAGATAGAGGGGGCTCCTGGTATTCCAAGCGACTGGGTAAAGTGCTTTTGGAAGAGCTTTGCTCAATTTTCCATAGGCAATGCCCATCAACATTGTTTTTGTTATTTGGTTCGGCCATTTTGTTTTGGATTTGAACAGCCACCAAATGGCGGAGGTTGATTTTTCCGGCCTTGTTGTTTCACAGTGGTTTCGGATTTTCCATGGCTTTCACCGAATTGTCCAAGCGCGTGCAATGCGCACGGCCAGTCCGTACGTCGGCCCTTCTGGATGGTTGGGTTGAAATGTTGCAGGTTTCGGATGTTTCATCACCATGGAAATGGGGCGATGATTCCCACGAATTGCTCAGATGGGGAGTTACGAAGCCGTTTCCAGATGTTAAACCGAACCCTGGTTTTGGCATGCTTTTGTTCCATGGTGTTCCCTACGTTTCTTAATGATGGTTGATCCTGGATAAATTACAACGACCTCACAAGGCAACGTCACTGGAATGTTACGGAATGTTCGTTTTTGTAGGGGCAACTATTATATAATATATCCCAAAATATCCCACAATAAAATAGCTGGACTTTTCAGGCTAGTGAATCGATATACTACATATACTGTATACATTATATATATATACACTATATATATATATGTATATATATATATATTTGACTAAATGTATATACTCTATATATATACTATATTTATATATATATACTATATATATACTATATATATATACTATATTTATATATACTATATTTATATATACTATATATATATACTATATATATATACTATATATATACTATATATTTACTATTTATATATATATATTTACACTATGTATATATATATATACTATATATATATTTACTATATATATATATACTATATATATATACTATATATATATATACACACCATATATATATGTATATATACACTATTTATATACTATATATTTATATATATATATACTATATATTTATATATATACTATATATTTATATATATACTATTTATTTACTATATATTTACTTTATATATATATACTATAAATATATATATATAGTAAATATATTTATATATATACTATATATTTACTATATATATATATATATACTATATTATATATATATATACTATATATATATACTATATTATATATATATACTATATATATAAATATATTTACTATATATTACCAATTTATATATGTACTGTAACTTATCCAGGCCCCTTGTCCAAGGAACACTTCTTTGGTGTTTCCTGCTGTGTTTCATCGTGATGACTGGCTGGGCCATGTTGATGGTTGAAATCGTCTATCCAGCAGTGCAGGACCCGTTTTTTCACCGTTGGTTGGTACATGTGTTTTTTCATGCCTGGCTTGAAAGATCCGTTGGGTTTTTTGTTGGCGAAATAGTGATCCAACTAACATGTTCATACACCACATTCATCCACATTCTATACAAGTGTTGGATGATTATGTAATGCTTGGATGCTTGGAAACCCAAACCACATCCTAAGTCCTAAGTTTCACGTGTGAAGTCTAACCAACTACCTAACTAACTAACTAACAAACTAACTAACTAACTAACTAACTTACATACATGCATGCATGCATACATACATATACACATATACACATATACACATATACGCTTATACACATGTACACATATACACATATACACATCTACGCTTATACACATGTACACATATCCACATATACACATTTACACATGCAGCAGTTATATGTGTGACTATATATTTATATACATACACAGCACACGCACACAGTGTGCCGCGCACACACACACAATGGACAAAGTTACCCTCACCACGCCTGGTTTGAATCATTCCAGCTTTGACCTGGAGGGTGACAGTTGGAGAACGACCCAACACTACCCTTATTACGATGGTCCCTTAAACATGTGATTGTATCTCTGCAAAATCATGGTTTCTGGGGGATGTTTTTTTTTTTTTCTGGGGAAGGGACTAGATCATATTAGATTCTTAGATCCAATGACTTCGATTTGGAACCTCTCCCCGTTCAATCCTTCAGGGTTTCTGCGCCAGGACATGCACAGGACCGAGGGCCACTTTGCAAATTGCGAGCAGTGCCAAAGGGCCACATCTTCCGTCACATGTTGGACATTTCATTGCGCTGAAGTCTAACTTGGAACATCCTGGTACCCCAGAAGGGTCATTTCCAGAAAGAACATCAGCTGTGAAGCCCATTTGTTTCCGTTGAATTTCGGGGATGGATGACAAATAACCATAAAATAACAGGGCGCACACATAAAAAATTACCCACGCATCTTTGAGGGTAATGATTTTCAGTCACATTCCGAACGTGGGCATAAACGCAACAACATCGGATATGACCAGAAAAAGAACGTCCTAGTGACATCAGGCAGCTCACTAGATAATTACCTAATTATTGTGTCCTCCAAGTCAGTGCTTATAGTTGGGCTTAGCTAGGCCCACCAGTCAATCAAGAGCTGCCCTAGTTGTGGCAGATGATGCAGGCTTCTCTGGAGCCAATCAATATATATATATATACTTACTTTCAGGTTTCCTAAAATGGATGGTTTATAATGGAAACTCCGAAAATCAACTGGGTGATTTGGAGGTAACCCCTATTTCAGAAAACCCTCCATATTATAATATATATATATATATATATCCTGTTATATTATATGTACATACATACATTATTTTATAATGTATATATACACACTATGTATTTGTTATGTACTTTATTTTTTTGTATATATATATATATACATTATTTATATCATGTTTTTTTTAAGCGTTACATTTTTTTATACTATATATTTCTGTTTTTTATATATGATATTTTGTGTATATCATACAGTAAATAAATTGCATTATATATATAAAATAACAATATACACATATATATATTGCAATATATCTATATATTATAATATATATTTGATATAATATATTTATATATAATTATCAATAAATATATATATATATACATTATATTGCTTAAATATATATGTAATATGTTTTAATATACATATGTTTTGTCAACTTAATATATATATATATTAATATATTTATATAAATTTTCATATTACATTTAAAATATATTTTTTAATATATCATATCATATATATATATACATATATGGTCCCGTCCTCCCTCTTTCCACACCCCCCCCAATGGGTTGGGTCCCCAGGTAGCACCGCCCCTTCCCTTCTATTTGCAAGCTATTGGCAGCATTTCTGAGGTCCAGCTTCGTATTTGCTAGGTCTTTGCAGCATTTCTGTCTACCAGCCTCGCATTGACTAGGTACATGCTACCTTTTAGGCGACCTACGTAGCACACATACTCCCTCAAAGTACCTACGTGCTACCTATAGTCATATATTCATGTGCTATGTATCTACTTCCTATTTACTACCTGTGTACTCTGACAACACTACATGTGTTTAACATATACTGTACCTACCATACATTCCAATGATGCCATGCATACCATACCTATCATACCTATCATACATATCACACATACCATACATATGAAACATAATTACCACACCTACCATGCATACCCATGCATACAATACCAAACATACATGCCATACATACATGCCATACATACCATACTTACCTTATGTATGAAACATTCCATACCCATCATAGTAACCATACATACCATACAGACCATACATACTGTGATATCAAACATACCATACCCAACAGACTTACATACCATACCTACCATCCATACAATGCCAACCATTCATGCCATACATACCATACCTACCATAGATACCAAACATACCATACTTTCCAAACATGCCATACCAGACCGACCATACACACCATACATACGCAACACCATACAACACCCCCACCACACCACAGGGGAGGGCGTCATATGGAGGCAGTATATGGGACCCATCCCATTGGGGGGGGAGGGGGGGTGGCAGGGCCTGGTGCATATATATATATACATATATATTATACTATATATATATATTGTATATTATATATTTCATGGTATTGGAGAATTTGGAGAGGGCAGACTGGTCACTTTCGGAATCTGGCCTCAGAATTTGGAGTCTTTGAGGATCCGGGCCGGCTCCACAGGTCATGGACGCAAATCTCTTGCTGTTCAAAACAGTCATCGCAGGACGTCTGGGCCGAGGAACCCGCTGGTGTTCCTAACAGTTTGCGACCTGAAGCCCATTTAGTTGGTTGATTTACCATGATTTACCTATGAATAATGGTGATTTTCCATAGCAAATTGTTAGTTTACCAGAGGGTTTTTGACCAGCACGTTTTTAGGGGTGTGTCATTTGACACGCCGCAACGGCAGTGTTGTATGTCGAATGGCCCCTGCACACTGCACACTACAAAAAAACAACAAATTTAATTTAGGGGTCAAGGCACTATTCCCTTGGTATTTTGATAGGATAGTTGACCATTTTTTGAGTGCTTGGCCCATGCTTGGCCCCAGTTTTCTGCCAGTAAGATCATGGTAGATCTGTGGCAAAAAAAAAGACACCCTGCCTTCCTCAATTTTGATACCCCCAAAACGAAACCCCAGTTTAGTTCTGGATTCTGTAAAATTAAGTAAAGGTTCCTTTATGTTTGGGAAATTTGCAGGCATATTATTGAACGTGAAATTTTCACGCATTGAGCACAGTGAATGGTATTTCAAGGACCCCCAAGAGTGGGGGGATAGTGCAAAGATGCAAAACATATGACCCCCAAGAGTGGGGGGATAGTGCAAAGATGCAAAACATATGCAAAAAATCACATAGTTTCCCGTACATGTTTACTTCAAGCGGTTCATTATGGTTCATCGCCAAGGTCATCCCCATCTCATGCAAATTCATATGTTCTTTGCCTATGAGGTCATCGTGCATCACTAAGAAAGTCACAGATGTTCCATGGACATCCATGGATTGCATGTATCATGCATGGTATGCTGTTAGTAAACTAACAATAACAAACATAGCTATGGAATGCTGTGGACATTTGCCATATTAGAGTTGAGTCATCCATGAAAAAACAAGTTTTCCATAGCAAACTGGGCTTCAGCAGCACGCCAGGAGACGGTTGGGGTGAGATTGCTGTGCCGGTTATCCAGGAACATCCGGGCACGGCAATCATTTTCGTGCCATGGCAACATCTGGATGGAACTTCTTTTAAGATGTTTTGAGGTGTTTTCTTGATGAGTTTAGAATTGTTTAGAATGATGTTGAATGGTTCAGGGTCTAGGAGTCTAGAGTCTAGGGCACAAATCTGAACTGCGCTTTCTCTTCTTTCTGGGTGAAGCTCAACTGGGACCTTTTTTTCTTGTCGGCTTCAGTCATTCTTTTCGATCGCCTGGTGCCTAGTCGGATTGATGACTTGCTCTATGTCTCTCTTAGTCACTATGTACATATATGATTACATGGCATGTATGCATTTCGCATACAGATACATATGTATATAATTGTGTATATATATATATATTATAAACTAGCAATAACTAGATGTTACGTTACATGTTGTTATATTTTGTTTGTGCAATATCTATGTACAGAAAGGCATTCCAGGGCCATATCATTAAAAATTATGCCATGCACCAACAAAAACACCACTGGGTTTTGCTCGGGATCAACGTCACAGGTCGGTTCACTCCTCACACTTGTTTTTGGCGTAGTGAATTTGATCGTCGCTGTCGTGGTAGAAGCCTGGTGACGACTGCCGGGGCAGGGGAGCTGGTCATAGTGAATGGCTGAGCCGCAGAACTGTTTGATGTTGTTTGGGGAAACTGCCATGTTTAGATCCAATTTCAATTGTAAGCCTCAAGTTGCGAAATGTCGTTTATGCCAGTGGCCAGTGATGCTTCACCTTCGAGTCAAAGCAAAGAGGACTACTAAAGGCCTTTTTGGAAGACATTTGATGTGTTCCTTGAATGTTTTTGGGGTGCTTATATTTTGAATATTCGGGTCAAATCCCCAAATGTGACGCTGAGGCGCGGTTTGAAAGATCTACGGCACATTATTGAACACATGCCCCTTTTGCCAGATTTGATTTGTATTGATTTGCTTTTTTTTCCTTAGCCTGCGCACGGAATAAGGACACGTTTGCAGATGCGCGACAAAATGATGTCCAGAATCTTGCGGAGGAGATGGAAGATGAGATAGAGCATGATCGAAGAGCTCTAGCAAAGCTCTTTGCAAGGATCGACAAAGACAAAAGCGGACAGTTGACCCTACACGAGCTGATTGAAGGCGGGACGGTCCAGTGGTCCAGTGCTTGGAATCTTGCGGCTGTGTCAAATGTGTGAAAAGGGCTTGTTCAAGCATTTGGTCATGTGTTTCCTTTGGGTGATTGCAGACATACTCGAAGTATAGTGGCACCTAGATTTTGATGATCCCTGAAACTTTGAAGTGCTTTACAAGTGACCCAAAACTCAACTGCATACTTGAGCAACCTTTTGCAATCTGTCCGTTTTTTTTTCTCACTCTCACTCTCACTCTCACTCTCACCCTCACTCTCACTCTCACTCACACTCTCTCGCTCGCTCACTCACTCACTCACTCACTCTCTCTCTCTCTCTCTCTCGCTCCCTCCCTCTCTCCTGCTCTCCCTCTTGAGTGGTCTATGCCTATCGACGAGCCGTTTTGGAATCCAGGCTTCATACAATTGGGCGCGTTTCACATGCATATGCCATGCCTAAAACTGACAAGATCAGCTGATAACAAGGTCAGCTGTGGTCATATTCTGGTTGCCGAGCTTGGCCATTTCATATTTAGACCTGCATTATAGATCATGATAGCCTCTAGAATGCATACACCTCACTTACGTTTCATAGATGCACCACATATGCTCATATATGAATATATATGATATGTTTTTTTTAATGTATTAAAATTAATTATGCATTTCTAGAGATAATTTATTTTTTGAACTTGTATATATATATTTGTATGATTATTATTATCATTCTATATTTTTATTGTCATTATTAGTAGTAGTAGTAGTAGTATCATTATGGTTTTTATTAAGCACACATATGAAAATATTGTGAATTGTGAATATTATGTATCCAATATACGTTTTGTGTCCTGCCAGGTGCACGGCACGACCGAGCCTTCCAAAGCCGATTGAGGGTCATGGACTCCTGACCGGGCACAACGGGCACAACGGGCCGTTTGTTTTTTGATTTTGTTCTACGGATTTCCTGTACAGCATATTGTTTTCTAGGGATTTATATAAATGGATTCATAATGATTTATATGGAATTATCCTTTGTGCCTACGGATTTTTTTGGTTTTGCTAGGGATTTTCTATGGATTCATGTGGATTTATCAATTTCTTCTGGTGATTTAAATGGTGTTCTAGGGATTTAAGTATGGACTTATCAATTCGTTCTGGGGATTGATATGGTCTTCTAGGCTTTTATATTAATGGTTGATTGATCTATGATTATGTATCATGTTTATTGGGACTTAACCACTAATCATTCATCCATCATGGGTTTAAGCTCAGCAGAATTTAGGGGTTGCAAAACTCAAGAAATTGAGGTTAAAACATCCCAACATTTGATATTGACCAAAGATAGGGACTTGATTAGTGAGTGATGGACACATGATTGAGAAAATTCATGGGAATGTTTTACTTAATATTTACTATCATATATTTGGGTATTGGGGTTTGCCACTGGGTACAATAGATTCTTATAAACCTCAAGTAAAGGGATGTCATCAATACATCATGATTTCCAAGAAACAGGGGTTTCCATGTTTCACCAACCAGTTCTCTATGGGTTTTCCAGGCCAACGGGATGGGGTAGCATCTGGTAAGCCAAGAGTTTGCTATGGAAAATTACTTTTTTTTTTTTTTAAATCTATTTTTCATAGGTAAAATATGGCAAATCAACCAACTAAATGGGCCATGGTTTCCAGCTAGCAAACTGTTTTATGTTAAATTAGTGCTGAATCTTGAAGTAAATAAGCCCGTTGATCAATGAGGGAGGTTACCCGGTTACCCCAAAAAAAATGATTTGATATAGAGACAAAGGGGTCATGTGGGAGAGAACGCGACATTGCTGTGCTGGCCCTCACCAGCGAACCATAAATGAATCATCTCGCACATATGCGAACAGATGATTTATTTTGAACCATATTTGGGATGATGAACCCCAATGACTTAAAATTGTCAGGTTGAAACCACCAAAAAGTTTCGTTCCATGCCGAATTTTCAGGTGTGCACCAAACAAAAAAAAAGTCAGGAATCCAAGTTTGGTGCTTTTGGCCATTTGTTAGGCAAAAAAATATAAAAACCCATGGTTTGGGGACAATGACTTCACATATGGATGTCCTCTTCTGACGGTTGAAGGCAGAACTTGGTACAAGCGGCTCCACCCTGGTAAAAATCGCATCCCGAGGATATCGATGAGCAGGACCTTGAACAGCTCTTTCACATGATTGACGCGGATCAGTTTCGTTGGCTGCATGTTTTTTTTTGTTGAGCCATGAAAAATACCATGGTTGATCAATTATATTATATACCTAGTTTATTTGTGTTTATTGAATTTTATTTATGTTTGTTTTAGTTAATATTAAGATATAGCATCTTAATTACTTAACTACAGCATTAAATTGTGTAGCTAGTCATCCCATTTTGGATCGATTGTCTACTACGGGGTTTTACTACATAGTTTATTGGGAATTACGATCGCCCATAATAGGGAGACCGTAATTTCCAGTAATTTCCAGGCTACCCTCCCATCAAACATGGCTCGCTGGAAAATCCCCCAAGTACGATGAGTTCCCTAGCCAAAAACCTCCATTATAGTTCGGTGTCATAGGGGGTTTACTACCTAGTTTAGTGGGGATGATGATAACCAGAAAAGGATAGCAATTCCAGTCTATTTGGATATGTAGGTATTTTTCATGGCTCGTTTGGGTCTGTGAAAAGGGAGGGGGGCTTACATCCTACCAATGACAACCTATGATAACCTATGGCCATTTTCATGTGGAACATGATGTTCTAAAAACATTCCAGTTTTGGGGAAACCTTTCAATGTGGGTAAAACAATGCCATAAGCCAGCCATTTGGAACTGGTAACCATACCAGCTATTTATGGTGATTTATGGTCTAATATCTGGTTGGTGATTTGGAACATTAACATCTGGGATAATCCTTCCCATTGACTAATATTTTTCAAGATTGTTAGAACCACCAACCACTTATTGTGTCAACCACTTATTCATGATCAATTTTGGACAAGGCCCTTTCTGATCAGACTTTGGTTCGACAATCTTGTTATCCCCGATGCCCAGACGGTCCAGATTCTGATGATTTTGCCGGTGATTCTTTCGGGGGAGTGACCTCAAGAAACAAAGAGTGCATAGATAGATAAATAGATAGGCAGATAGATAGGCAGATAGATAGATAGATTAGATAAATAGATTAGATAGATAGATTAGATAGATTAGATAGACTAGATAGATTAGATAGATTCGATCGATTCGATCGATTAGATCGATTAGATCGATTAGATCGATTAGATAGATTAGATATATTAGATAGATAAATTAGACAGACAGACAGATAGACAGATAGACAGATAGATAGATAGAAAGATGGATAGATCGATAGATCGATCGATAGATCGATAGATCGATAGGTCGGTAGATCGATAGATCAATAGATCGATAGATCGATAGATAGATAGATCGATAGGTAGATAGATAGATAGATAGAGGTAGATAGAGATAGATAGAGATAGATAGAGATAGATAGAGATAGATAGAGATAGATAGAGATAGATATAGATAGATATAGATAGATATAGATAGATATAGATAGATATAGATAGATATAGATAGATATAGATAGATATAGGTAGATATAGATATAGATAGATAGATAGATAGACAGATATAGATACAGATATAGATATAGATATAGATAGGTAGATATAGATACAGATATAGATATAGATATATAGATAGATTAGATAGATAGATAGATAGATAGATAGATAGAGATATAGATACAGATATATAGATATATAGATAGATAGATAAATAGATGGATGGATAGATAGATAGATAGATAGAAAAATATAGATAGATAGATAGATAGATAGACAGATAGATAGGTAGATAGATAGATAGATCGATAGATAGATAGATAGAGATAGATAGAGATAGATAGAGATAGAGATAGATAGAGATAGATAGAGATAAATAGAGATAGATGGAGATAGATAGAGATAGATAGAGATAGATAGAGATAGATAGAGATAGATAGAGATAGATAGATATACATAGAGATAGATAGAGATAAATAGAGCTAGATAGAGATAGATAGAGATAGATAGAGCTAGATAGAGATAGATAGAGATAGATAGAGATAGATATAGATAGCGATAGATAGAGATAGATAGAGATAGATAGAGATAGATATAGATAGATATAGATAGATATAGATAGATAGAGATAGATAGAGATAGATAGATATAGATAGAGATAGATAGAGGTAGATAGAGATAGATAGAGATAGATAGAGTAGAAAGAGATAGAGAGATATAGATAGATACAGATAGATTTAGATTGATATAGATAGATATAGATAGATATAGATAGATATAGATAGATATAGATAGATTTAGGTAGATATAGATAGATTTAGGTAGATATAGATATAGATAGATAGATATAGATAGGTAGGTAGATAGATAGTTAGATGGATAGACATAGATAGATAGATAGATAGATGGATAGATAGATAGATAGAGATAGGTAGAGATAGACAGAGATAGATAGAGATAGATAGAGATAGATAGACATGCATTGATTTACATTGATTTACATAAATATAGATAGGTATAGATAAATTTAAACTCAGATAGACATAGATAGACATAGGTAGACATAGATAGACATAGATAGAGATAGATAGATATAGATAGATATAGATAGATATAGATAGATATAGATGGATTTAGATAGATATAGATAGATATAGATAGATAGATAGACATATAGATAGAAAGATAGATAGATGATAGATTTTCTGTTCATGCATTTCTGATGAATTTGGGCGCGCCAATAGATGGTAACTGGCAGGTAACTGGTATTAACTAACCTCGGGAGCCCAGGTCTGGAACCATTGAAATCGCTGAGTTTATTGGACCATTGAGCAGGTGCGGAAGTGGGTCATTTGCTGCTGTGGAACATGAACCATATTAGGATTTTCGGAATGAAGCCTCTAAAGTCTTGGGGATTTTCCCCAGCCCTGAGAATTAACAAAAACAAAAAACATGATATAATGTGGGGATAGGAAGTCAAAAACCTGCGTTGTTCCCGCAGGTTTCCTTTGACTTAGAGCCCAGTGTGTGGGATGTTGGGTGACCACCCTCCCACTAACGGTACTTGTTCACCGAAGTGTCCTGATGATTTTCGATGGTTTGATTTTAAACATGCTTATGTTGATACTATATAAATGGTTTTATTACCATCCTTTGAATTTTGTCATTGTAAAAAAAAACATTTTATTTGTGCACTTGGAGAGGGTCGCTGTGATTGCCGGTGCCCACAGGTCAATCTAGCAGATAGGTCCCAAGGCAAAAATTGACCAAGGTTTGTGGGAAATGTAGGTGGAAATCACCTCAGTCACTTTGATGTTTTTGGGTTTCTAGCTGCCAACAGTTGCCTACTGTACTGCCCCAAGAGCAACAGGTATTTGAAGGGGTGAGTCGCTTGAGTCTCTCCTGATCTCACCAAGTCCGGGGACACCTATGTGGTGGATCCTCGAACCGAGTCATTTTAAGTTGATAAAATGACGCCCAAGATGTATTTGCATGTTGTATCTGAGCAATTATTATGAGTGAGTACTATACTATAAGTATATGGAGGTTTCCCAAAATGGGAGGCACCTCAAATCATCCAAAATTATACCAGTTTAGCAAATTTGAGAGTATTGAAACCCATGGTTTTGGGGATTCCTAAGTTTAAGAAGCCTCGAACATATGTATATACATACACATATATACATACATATACACACACGCCTTTCACCACCAAAATGCACCCCGGGCACCCCGGGCCCATACCCGTTTTTGGCCGTGTCATCTAGCGGCCACGTCAACAAACGTGAGCGACACTTCGGTAGAGATCCCAGCCCTACTGGGCTGCCTTGTGCTGGCTTCAAGCAGGTGTCAGGAATCCATTTTTCCTCATACTTGTAACTGTATATGTCTATATACATCATGTTGAATACATATATCGTAGCATGATTTAGATATTGCATATGTAATATATATATATATAGATATTGATATAGATATGTAATATGTGCAGGTAACATGTCCCACCATGGCACTGTTTTTCAGTCCTTCCGTCTCGCTAGGTGGGCCCACGATTCCAAGACAGCACCACGCTTCATCAAATACAACATGCTGCAGTCCATGCACCTTCAAGAGGCACCTTTGCCAGTGAGATTTTGGAGGTGGATTTCTGAACCGTTCCATAAATGGCTTATATAACCAATGAGAAGAGCGTTGTTGGTGTTTCGAAGATGTAATGTGTCCCCCTGGTAGGTGGAGGGTCTCAAGCTTTTACCTGATTTACGATACTTTGACCTTGCTCGTCCTCTCCTCTCCTCCTCGATTGCTAGCTGACAGTCGCCAGAACCCGGCAGATATGTCAGATTTTGTTGGGAGCAACCCTGACCGTGTCAGATATGATAGCATGTCAGTATATTGTATGGCAGATAAAACCTCAATTGGCTGAGATCTCTCAAAGAAGGTAGGTGGGGCATATTTTGTTGGACCTGACTTAGCCGATGATACTTGACTGGTATTTGCTGTTGTTGTCCGCGGTCAAGTGATATATTTTCCTGGTTGGGGGATTGGGGCCGATTGGGGCAGCTTTCCTTCTGTTTAGATGGGCCAGGGGATAGGCTATTTGGTTAGGAACTGGGTTTTATAATGTTTTATATGTTTTATATCCCAAATCAAAATCATATAATATCATATATTTATTTTGGTTTATTTTGGTTAGTAACTGGGATTGTTGTGTGTTTGACCCATTGTATCCCTTGTGACTATGCAGTCACCAGCTACTTAACTCCATCGCCCATGTCCTCAATCTGTGCCACGGACGCCTCGCAGATGCCTGGGGGTGTTTGACCCCGCAAACTACATATATTGTTGGTTCATGTGTATAATTAATTATAATTATACATGCATGATGCGTATGTATCCGGTTTGATATCCCCATATCCCCACATAACGGTATAATTATAGTCATCCCCAAATAGATGGAAAAGTAAATCACCATCAAATTAGTAGGGATTTACTTTTCCATCTATTTGGGGATGACTATACCTAGAGACTCGAGCGGCATCAAAATTTTGATGCTGGTCTAGCAAAACAGTGTTTCATCTGATTGCCGCTGAAATTTCTGGCATGCGCCGTTCTTTGGGAAACAAATATGGTTTTAGATTTTGGTGTTGGAATGCGCCGTTTTTGCCAATGATTGCACCGTTTTTGCCCGTGATTGCGCCGTCCTTGCCCGTGCAGAATTTCCATTGCGCCGTTTTTGTGGAATTGCGCCATGTTTTCTACATTGCGCCATTCTTGTGGACTTGCGCCTGATTTTTTTGTAGGTTGGGAATGCGCCCGAAATTTTGGATACATGAGTCTCTAGGTATAGTTCCCTATAGTTCCTTAATTTTTTCTGAACCGGACACGCGAACCCTAGAATACGCGGCAGTTTTCATGGAATCCGGGGCCATATCCAAATCGAATCTGATTTCTGCTGAATCCCAAAATCTGCCGCAAGTAGATTTTCCCCTAGCGAAAATCCAGTCTGCAGATAATGGCAATTATAGGTTTCCGGAAAAAAAAAGGATGATATCTTCCCCAAAAAATGAACTAGCAATGCTGAAATCTGTAGATTCCCATGGCTTTTAACGGCTTCCTTGGCGTTTTATATACGGATCTCCACAGGATCTCTACGACCTCTCGGTGGAATGCTTCCGCGAATTGGCCGGGCGCATCGATGACCTGGCCTTGGAGCTGAACCTGAAACCGGGTGCGAAAGATGCCTCCGGCTCACCGGTCGTGCGGGCCGTGGATGAGGTGGGAAAGGTTGGGATTTCTTGGGAGATTTCATGGAGGTTTTAATGGGATTTTAACGGGATTTTAATGGGATTTTAATGGGATTTAATGGAGTAGAATGGGATATTAGTATATTATGAGTATAGTGGGATTGAACAGGACATGATGGAATTTAATATATTTGATGGAGTATCATTTTGGACATACAGTAATGCGATAGAACGGAATCTAATGGGATTTACTGCATTTTAGTGCGGTACAATAGATGTACAGTAATGGAGCATCATGGGATTTATTGGGATAATACAATGGGATTTGATAGGATTAAATGGAGTGTCATGGGAATACTCTTATATCGGATTTATGGGATATAATGGGAGAATTTTAGTTACTATCCGTTCAATAAACATAGACCCTGCCATTGATTCATAGGGGGTTGGACGTACACTAAAATAAAATCCAATATTCAGGGCCTATGTTGTTTCAATGGAGGGTATGAGGGTATGGTTATTTTTTGTTGAGTTGGAAAGGTTGGGGGTGGTGATGATTTATGGGAATACAATGGAATATGTGCGTTTTTGTTTGGTAGAGTGGGATGGAAAATGGGTGAGTGTTTTTCTTTTGGAAGGATATTCTATCAATGGTTGCATCAGAGCGGAGATGGGTCGTAATTGATCATTCTTGATGTAGGACACTGCTTTGGCCGTAGGACACTTGCTGATGTCATCCCTGGTGTAGTGATGGACCATGCCCTTTGCATTGCACACGATGTTGATCCAGAATCCATGCACTTCGTTGCTTAGCATTGCTTCGCTGCGCCGAGGAGCCATCCGGGTCGCCCCACATGACACGTGTGCCATCAGACTACAGCAAAAGCCACGCAGAAACTCGCCAGAAAACAGCTGAAAACAGCTTGCAGAAACGAAAAGCCGCCAGAGATCCATAGAGATCCATAGAGATCCCAGTGAAACCCCAGCGATGAATATGTAATATTATGATAGATTAATATATATTATGTAACGATGAATGATTGGTTGTTTGATGTTGTTTGGGGTGGCGCATCATGTTTAACTGAGGCATTTTTTCAGGTGAACAGAGCTATTGGAAGGATGGTTTTGACAGGCGAATTTGGTGATCCCATCGCGATCGTCGTAGGGCGATTGAGGGCACCATCCTTAAACCACCTTCTTTCACTGGCTGGTGGTTTGGAACACGAATTTTATTTTCCATTTCATATGGGATGTCATCCTTCCCATTGACGAAGTGATATTTTTCAAGATGGTTAAAACTACCACCAAGCAGTTCTTGTGATGGTTGATAGCGGTTTGGAAAATTCATGTATATATATATACATTATTAGATTAACCAACATTAACCAACATTGATTTTTCTTTGTGTGGCCTTGATGCAGTCCCAAAATCTCAGCCCTTTAGGAAGCAGACAAGGGCCTCATGGCGCGGCTTGGCATGAAAAACCACAGATCTAAAAAATCTCTGTAGTAAACCACAGGTGTTGCAAATTGTCATTACCCTCTGAGACTTCGGTTATGACTAACATAGCTATGGAAAATTCGCCATAGAAATAGATGGTTTACCTAGCTATAAAATTGTGATTTTCTATAGCTACGTCAAATAACCGGAGGGTACCTCGAAATGAAATCGGTAACCCATTTCTAGATGTTTGAAGGAAGTTCATGGCTTTTCAATTGGGTAAATACCGTGTAAAAATGTGAGTTTACTAGAGGTAAGGGGTTTGTGAATTACAAATCATTCCAGGGTATATACCCCACATCCATGGCTTCTGAAGTTGCTCAAGGATGGGGACTATGCTAAGTTGTGCTCAAAAATTGCCAAAGCTGTTCCCAATGGGATGGTTTTCCCATAGGCCACTGATGGCCTTTAACTCTCAGGGCGGTCGATGCGGCTGTCGAGCAGTCCGTAGACATCTCACTTCAGGCAGTCACGACTGCCCAGATCCGGAGAACGAGCGATGGGAGTGGATGGTGAAATTTAACACTTTGCTATTGAATCATGGCCTATCATTTATAATATTTATAGTTGCATCCTATTAAAGAGGAGATGTTCCGTTACCCTCTGGTAAACTAAAATAAGTATGGAACATCACAATTTTCTATGTGGTAAATCAACCATAAATGGCCATGTTCAATAGCTATGGTAGTTTACCAGAGTGCATCACCGCTAGCTACTCCTAGCTGGCGAGCTGTGATAGGGTGTATCAGCTCTTTATATTTCACTGGCAAATGATTCTAATTCATAGTTTAATTACACACACACACATGTTTGCAAACAGAAAGCGAGAGATATAATATGATATAATTATATATATAATTATACATATATAATTATATATAAATATATATATATAATTATATATATATGTATATGTATATATGCGTGTATATATATATATGCATATATACATATATATATATATATATTATATATATTTGTAAATATACATATGAATATCTATCTATAAAGGCATATGAGCGACCGCTTCAGTTTTTGCAACTGACATGTAGTCTGCTGGCGGAGCTACTTTCCTTCTGTGCCCACAGAGGTCCAAAGCGAGGTGGTGCGGCTTCAAATTAGATTAATGTACAGTAGTACAGTAAGTAAAATGGAAGAAACGATATAAACATATCAAACCAAGTGCGACTGCACAAAAGGAGGTCAGTCTGAGGTCAGTCATCGAAAGATGCATGGGAATGAAAAAGAACCAGTAGGGATCGCCACTTCGCTTTCTTGAGCAGGCCATAAGCCATAGCTGGACCCCTGCATCATTTGGATAAGCATCCCAAGATGTTTTTGTTGCTTTTCAGCCTGTATTTCTTTTCCATTCAAGAAATCCCGGTGGGTGACCATGTCACATCGCTGATTTTTCACCCTGAGATACCGTAATTGGGAGGCATTTCCAATTATAAGTGGATGTGTAATATCTAACCGTATCTAACCGTACAGGCTACAGGGGTGATATTCCAAATATTCCAACTTCTGGAATGGAAGTTAAAATCCTGAAGTCATAGCCATCTTCAGTATCATCTCAACACTGCACTAGAATTAGAATGGTACCACTTCAATAGCATTCAATCAGAATTCGCGGCTAAGGCCATAGCCAAGATTGAAGCAAAGTTGGATTTGCTCTTCCAAGAAAGTCGGAAGCCAAGGCGCTGCCGAGGGTTGGGATGGGAACTATGGGGCCTTTGTGGGGCCACGGCCACCCAGTTATTGCTGGAACTGTAGCTACATCCCCCATAAGCCCTGGCTAACCAGCTTACCAACTTAGCTTTCTAGGGGGGCCCTACCTTTTAGGGTCTTGGTGTCATCGTTGGAGGGTTCATTGGGTTGACTTAAGGGTAAGCCTGCAGGAAACCATCCTTTTTTTTTTGCGGCGAAGTATGCCACGCAGGCGTTCCTCCAATTTCCTCCCCCCAGATTCTAGGATAAACCAATCATGCGATTATTACCCTCTGGTAAACTAACGTAACTATGGAAAATCACTATGTTTAATGGGTAAATCGACTATAAATGGCCATTTTCAATAGCTATGTTAGTTTACCGGAGGGTATATAATTGTACTTCATTAATGATATTGATGTGCCATGAGTATCCCTATTGCTGTTTGCATGCTGCCATACTTACATGTGCTTCTAGATTCTGGTATGTTCCCAGTAGATTCCAACTACCATCCCATCGATGTTGTTATTCGATTACACTGATTATCCAATTATCCCAGCTAATTGCTTAATTTTGCTAGCCTATTATATAATTATGATTAATTATGTATATATACACACATTTGTGTGTATTATATCCCTAGTATTTAAAGCTGTTGAATTCACAGCACACACGCAGCGATATTGTTTTTTTTATCCAAACAATTCCAATCCCAGTGTCATAGCATAATAAAGATATAATGGGGTGATATTCTATCTTCATTGAGTTATTTCATATCCGTGTATATCTGGGAAACCGAAATGAATAGATAAAATCCTAATATATTATAGCTATATTATACCTATATTATCTATGTTATATCTATAGTATATTTATAATATTATTTGTTTTTTTTTTTAAACATGTATCACATCCATATGTTATATCTACATTGCAAATATTATACCTATATAGATATAATATATCTTTACTGAACCTATATTATATCTCTATTATATTTATATTATACATAATATTTTACCTATGTTTTATCTATTTTTATATTATATCCAATGATATCTACGTTATATCTTTGTTATATCTATATTATGTCTATGTTTTATCTACTTCATATCTATGTTATATCTATATGCCTATGTTTTATCTATGTTATATATATATGTGCCTATTTTTTATCCATGCTATATCTATGTTATATCTAAGTTATGTCTATGTTTTACCTATGTTACACCTATGAATATTCATGTTGTATCTATATTGTATTTATATTACACATCTATATTGTACCTATATCATATCTATATGATATACTATATTACACATCTATATTTTACCTATATTACATCTATATTACTATATGACATCTGTCTTGATACCAAGCACCAGGATGTATCGCTCGGAAAGCCTGCAAAGCTTGAAGCGCGTGCATGGCACATCAGGTGCGCCACGGTGTGGGAAGCAGCATGGGATGGTTGGTTTCTGGTAATTTGTTGCAGATTGCCATGGAAAATCACACTGTTTCATGTGGTACCCTCTGGTAAACGTTTACATAACTATGGAAAGATCCACCATTTTTAATGGGAAAATCCACTATAAATGGCCATTTTCAACACCTATGTTAGTTTACCAGATGGTAAATCAACTAGAAATGATGATTTGCGATAGCTATGTGAAATTAGCGGAGAATAACACCAGCATTTATTGATGGTTTTCATTGATTACCCCATGTTTGTCCATATTACTGTATCATTCCAAACAACAAGATCTAATCACTAATTAATCCCCAACTATTTGAGAATGCACATGCCCTACTAAGCCATTGTTTCTGTGGATGTTTAATATTATCAACGAGGAGGGATTAGGAGGATGGGATTTTAAAGGGAAAGCAACATGACGGTCATACTCTGGGGGCAAATTGAGATTGATTGAATTTAATGACCCTGCCATTCATAGGGAGTTGGAGGACTACTTTCTTATCAAAAGATCCGCTATTCTCAGGATCAACCTGTTTGTGGCGGGGATGGTAAAGAGTCTTATATGGTCTTAAATTTGCTTTAATAGCCCAACTATAGACTTTAATATGCCGTACTTAGTGAAGCTATGAGGTTTTGTTTGTTTCCTTAATGGGTTTGTATGAGTTTTCACCGTGGTTTACAATGGTTTACTCTCTCTCTCTCTATATATATATATATATATATATGTGTGTGTGTATGTGTGCATATGGGTTTATGGTTTGTGAGAAGCCTAACATGGGCACGGGTACAAACATGAAGCAAAATAATCCCCGAAAATGTGGTCAGTAATGCTCCCGAAGACCACGCATTGGAGGCCAGCCGGCGCCACATGACCGTTTGGCCATGAAACGCAACAGCCTCAGTGGGGTGACATGGAAGGCAGGCGATGTTCAAATGTCCGATGCCTGGAAAGCAGGGGCGCTGATGATGATGATGACGATGATGATGATGATGATGATGATGATGACACTCACGGTTTTGGTAGTATATGACCAAGATGTGATGCACAAATATCTTCTTTTTGCCTACATATCACACACATATATATATATACATATCATATGTCACTATATGTCCGAAATGTCATTGAATCATCTTAATATGATATGTTATATGATTAAATATAAAAATTTATAATAATATATAAATATATAATATAATATATTTATATATATAAATATAAATGTAATAATATATATATATATATTTATATAATATATATATAATATATATATATACAATATATATATATATATTTAATCTATATACACCATATGTACAGCCATGATGCACTGGATATATTCTGCGACATCTGAGTCGTGCCTTTTTTGGAAATTGTGCCGATGGGAATTTTCTCAGGACCGCCTCTCGACCCGCAAGCCTTCCGAACGCTCTACATGAGGAGATGCGCCTTCTCGTTGCGGTAGAGAAACATAGGTGAAAGGATGTGAAATCTCGGGTTCATGGTGGCAACATATTTAGATCGTATATTCATATTATATCGAACTATAGTTGATATGGTGTTTATATATGTGTTTATACTTTTGTATAAACCAACTTTTGAATCAGTAGAGGAAACTTGCAGTGAATAATATGGTAATCAATGGTGTGCTTCAGTGACTAATGTAGAGAATACCCACCATGGATGTAGATCATTATCCTACCGGCTTCCCATGGTTCTTCCATATTTGTGTACATTTACTGGACGGTAAACCCAAACAGTTTTCATATCACTTTTCTTGATGTGAGGGGTTTTGATACCCAAATGGTCTCTTTTATGTGAGGGGTCTGTTTCATGACTGGGTTTACCCGAGTAGAAACGGTGAAGAATCCTGGTGAGCATAACCAATGGGCGTGTCAACCGGGGACCCCAAAATCGCTTCATCATTATATGTTGTCGGTGCGTATGTCCTCAAGGGAAAATGAATGAACATGACCCAAACAATAGAGATTTAAATTTGTGAAAAACACCCCAATTGGGGGTATATCCGACTTTCTCAGAGATATCCACATATTTTACCATCAGAAATTGTGAAACCAGAGCAGCATGTCATGATCTGCAGATCATTCCGAATCCCAAAGCGGATGATCATCGAACTTCTAACACGATCTATATATCATCTAAACATTATCTCACATCAGTTGGTATATGTTGTTTATTTCCCATTCTTTCCTCATGTTCATGTAGGATAATCATGTCAGATCACCCGATGCCCCATATGACATTGCAAGATCACTCCAAGCACTTGAAGACTTGTTTCCTATTTTAAGACTTTTAAGCAGGAAATCAAATGGACATTTGCTGATCCACTCAGGGCATTGGAAAGGAATCAGCTAAACTTTGCTAAACCAGGTGAGCTCAAGTTGGAATTGCCGCAGGAAATCGACAATGACGAGTAGTCCACCCTTGTTCATTCCAAGTGATGGTGGCTGGGCGTCTAGAGGACATGGGTCACATGATTCCTGCGACAATGATGCTTTCTGTACAGGGCATTGCAGATGAATTGTGTATCATTAAGGACACTGTGGTGTCCTTCCAAACATATCACGCACACTGAAACAAGGGGCCCCCTTTTGTTACAGCCCAAGACCTCGTTTGCCCGTGGCACTCTCAAAACAGTGGATTACCCTCTGGTAAACTAACAGTTTGCTATTGAAAATGGCCATTTATAGTTGATTTACCCATTAAAAATGGTGATTTTCCATAGTTATCTTAGTTTACCAGAGGGTAATGTAAATTATGGACAATCCTGGCATTCCGGAAAAGTTCAGGTAGGGGATTTGTGCGTCCTTGCGCAAGTCATCCTAAACCCTATCATTGAATCATCCTAAAGACAAAAGAAAAGGAAAACACTTAAACGCATCTGACCGCTACAGTAAACACCCAAAACCTTAATTGTGATTTGACCCAAACTGATGTCAGACGAAACGAGGCATTTAATTTGGACGTACTGTGTCCAATGACGTGAGCAATCCATCCCTTGCCTTCTGAAATTCATCATGTAGTGTGTAATATGTGTGTACACATGTACGCACACATAATTATATTATGTTTTGGTATGTCTTTGTATATATATACACAGACTTATATAACGATAATACGAATATAATAAAATAATAATAATAGATAACAATAATATATATATATTTACATTATATGCAGTACATGTACAGCATAATACAATACAAATAGTAGTAATAACAATAGTAATAACAATAATAATAATAATAATAAAACAAAATAATAGTAATAATAATAATAGTAATAATAACAGTAATAATAACAAATATATATATATATATTATATGTGTGTGTACGTTAGTTATGTTTGTGCAAGAATCAGCACCTGGACTCCGTGCAGGTCTCAATTCCTGGGCTTCCGCATCCGCAGAAACTGGGGCGGGGAAAGACGGGCATATTCTCTGAGGATGACTTGCATCATTGGTATGTTCAATGGATTGGTTTAAGGGAAAACCTACAGGAAACCATGGTTTTTACCATCAAATATAGGGCTTTCCTGTAAATTTTCCCATCATCCAATTCTATGATATGTGGGGGCTTTCTAAACTGGTTGGTGGTTTCACACATGTTTTATTTTCCATAATATGTGGGATAATCCTTTCCATTGACGAACTCATATTTTTCAAAATGGTTGAAACCACCAACCAGTATATAAATATCATATATGGAGGTTTAAATATACCTCAGAATCATCCAAAAATAGACCATTGAATAGTATTGAAATCTGTATGGCGACTGGAGATCCCCCATATATATATATATATCCATATACGTGCACATTGTATACATTTTATGCATATATATATATATACACATCATATTTTGGATTTAGTTATATTCGTAGTTTTCCTCTAATATAGACAAATTTATATTGAGTATTAAGTAGTGCATATCATGTTTATAGTTTTCAATATGTCATGTCTTATTTCAATATTGTTTTTGTATAACATCAACATATTTGCAACACACACACACAGACTATTAAAATATGTCATATACATCGAATACCTGTCCTGTGTGAAATTGCCCACTGTTCTATCGTTTTTCACACACATATAAGTGGGGCATTTGCATTGGAATGGGGTAACTTGATATGCAAACCTTTATTAGAATCTATTTCCCATCAATTGAATTTGATTGTTCCACTAAGTGTCCCAAGCCACGCGAGAATAGTCTTGAATATGCCTTGGGTCATCCAAATCAAAAACTTTGGGTCACGACTCGCTGCAAAAAAAAAACAGGAATGTGCTCAGGAGAGCCAACCTTGGCACTCTGGTTTCCATGGTTTCCATGTCCCAAATCATGCGTAGAAATTCCATGGATGAACCTCCAGGTTCCGTATGGAAAACAACCCAGTGATATCCCCAGATCCAGGCGCAATTTGGCGCAGCCCAGGAAACGTACAACCCTTTTGCTGGGTCGACGGCGCCGAGAGGCACACGACTGAAAAAGAACCCAACTGAGGAGCCCAGTGACGCGCCAGAACTGCTGCAAGTGATTGGACTTTGATATGTATTTATATATATAATTATATATATATATGATATATCCTATTCTTTTTTTATAATTAGCCATTACATGCCACTATGATATGGTTCAGTAACTAATTGTCGCAAATTTCGTATACAGCAATCACTGCGGCTGATAAGATATTAGAAATTACCTGCAGTTAAACTGCGACCCAGTTTCTCTTCATGCCGTCCTCACCGAAAAATTTGGGCTTAGGAAATGGATCTTCCCCGTCGAATTTCCATGAATTTCCACCGTAAAATGGCCTTTCAAATAGCCGATGAGCCTTGGGTTTTTGTAGCGACCTGCCTCGCATTTTGTAGCTGCTTGCGTTGAGTGGTTATAGCTGAGGTCAGTTAGTAATTTATAGTGTCTTTTGGGAGTTCATCATGTTTTCCCAACAGGTGCTTTCAAATGATACCCGGTTTACCATGTTGGTCGAGAGTCGGCATATTCACAGCGATCCCTTGAAATCATTGCTGAAATTGCTCCGACCAAGCAACCAAGCAACCAAGCAAAAAAGAAAAGGATACTGTAATATACTGAAATTCTTTTTTGGGCCATATAAATACATTATATGGGACATCTTGATTTGGGGTTGTGAGAACAACGGTAAGGGAAGAAGGTTGTTAACTAAAGAGCCCGTTAATGCCCTGCCACCCTATGCCACCCCAAAAAGAAACAAGGCAACCGGTTGACTCGACGCCCTTGTAAGGGTGACGAATTTTAAATTCTGATTTTTGAGGCTAAGAGACAAAATGCTGGTATTTGCAGGAGTCGTCAAAAAATGTTTACAACATGGACATTCATTTCGATTGGCAGGCGTGTGACTCAAGAGTGAAAATTTACGTTTCGCCTGCGCGGTGACGCGATTTTGCTCTTCAAGGGTCAAAAAAAAAAACATTAGAAATTTATGATTTTCAATCATCCGAATCATATCAGGGCGACATTCACTCTTCCAGTTTTTTTCCTCTTCTCGACGCTAGCGGTGCCAGAGCGCTTGTGGCAACGCAGAAGCCACAGTCTGCAACAAGGCACCGTTGTGACGCCATGTCCAGCTGTAGGCCCAAGTGTACCTTTTTTTGTACACGTTTTCTTTATTTTTGTGGAGCATCGACGGAGGTCGCCATTTTTTCAAGTATTTCCATGTTCCATCCATTTGTTGAGTACCAGCAACACTGGTTCTATAGGATCAGTCTTAGTCTTAGTAAAGATATTTTGTTTGTGGTTGACTTGGGCCAACTTGAACCTTTTGTGGGGATAATCTTTGACACAACTGACAGCATGTGCAACGTTTGCATCTTCCGTAACGTAAAGGAAGTGCTCGTCAGGACGTTAATACACCCCCCACCCCCCACCCCCACCCCCCCTGATGATCATACGACAGCATGTGCAACATGTTAAAAAAATTAAACCAAAAAAAATCCTATACCCCCATTTCCGCAAGCCTCATTTTTGAAATTTGCAACCTTTCCAAGGGATCGTAAATGGCACATCTCAAAATTGGTAACCCTTCCAAGGGCGCCGTATCAGCCGCATGCCAGAAACAACTCTCCAATACTTGCAGAACCGGGGCACATCTTTGAACCACATCCCCAAGAGCGGACATGGATGAAATGCAACGTCCCAATGACAAAACCCACTATACTGGGTTACCTCTATAGATTGCTCACCTCCAAGCCCACCGAAAAACCCTGTCTCAGGAGTCCGCCGGCCGGGGGACTACATTGAGGCAAGAGACCATGGAAACCATCGATGAAGAGGATGTGGTCATGGAGAACTCTGTCATCTAACAGTCCGTTTGCCAAATTGACTTGCGAGCCGCCGCGACAGTTCTGCGCAGAAATTGTAGCACTGATTGCAGGCTTGTGAGGTTTTGGTGGTCTTCAATGTTTTTGGTGGTCTAAAAGAGATTCTCAAATGTTTTTTAGATGCTGAAACCACCAAGCAGAAGAAATGAGGCGCAGCTGAATTTGAACAGCTTTTGAAGCTATATAAGTGCCATGGCAGCGCCATGTCCACGACGCGATGTTTACTCTGGATTGGACACTGTTTGAGGGCTCCAAGCATCCGGTTGCTCCTGCGCTGAGTTAGATAAGCGGTTGATTATGTAGGTCCGATAGTTTCAAACCTTAGTGCGCAGTTGGGATGCTTTTGGGCCAGAAACAGACGGTTTCAGTTGAGTCCGTTGAGGGGCTTGAAAGGCCCAAATCGCATCAAATCGTCGTCATGAGCACCACAATTGGCAGTGCCACCACTTCTGTGACTAATGTATTTCAAGCTTTCACCGTTTCACCTACTACGATTAAAATTGTTGTAGGTTTGGCCGCTTGTCACAGCCATCTCCTGCGCGCTTTCAGAAAATATTGAAGAAGCATTCAGGTATTCGAAACGTTTTTGTGCTTAGCACATGTAGGCCTACTTGTACACCTGACGCAGTTGCGCAGTTGCGCAGTTGCACAGGTACCTTGCTGGTTTTTCTGGCGCGCCAAACTTGGATGATTTGGGTTGATGGTACTTTATGTATCCGAATTGCCTATTGAAACCACCACCCAGTGTAGCACCCAAAAGAATGAATCTAAAAACGTAGAACAGTTCAATAGTATTTTTGTTTTTCGCAGTCTCTGACAGATGGCAATGGAGAGAGATATTTACTGTATTATTCTCTGTTTTCTGGGATTAATATAAGCCATTGGTTGAAAGAAACATCAAGAAAGCAGTGAAGATCCTGTGACTTCGGCTTTTGCAGGTGCCTTGGCACACCGAAGCAGCACGCAGGCCACAGCATAGTCCAAAAATGAAAGCCAGATTGATAGCAATTTTGGGGATAACAGAACAACCATGATAAACCTGGAATATATACGTATGTAAAGTAGCAGCACACATGAATGAGACGAACAACGGAAACATCAAAAACACCAGCGCAGTTTCCCTCCGCCCCCGCCGCTAGCCATATATAACTAAAATTAATTGAAAAGACATACTGTGGATGGAAGAAATCCTGCACCAGTTGATAGATGGTTTATCCCATTATTACTTATAGGATTTCAACCGAGGTATCAAAGGTGGTGCAGGATTTCTTCCATCCACAGTATGATTATTAGCCGCTTGGTCAACTCTTATAGATCTACTTGAGGGACCCTAATCTCAGTATACACGGATTGATGAAACCTAATAGGTAAATAACGGAATATAGAATGATAGATCGGTAATACAGCCCGAGCGCTGGTTAAGAATCCGAAAGCTTGAGGCCCAGGGTCCCTCAAATTCTTATTTTTAAATGCAGGCAAATTTACACCACAACAGGCTGAGGGTCCCTCAAATTCTTAGGGCATTCTTAGTTTTGTATTGCAGGCATCTGCATAATTTGGAGCAAGCAAAAGTGAGGTAACAAGGTGGAGTTGGCGGATTTGACAAGAGGCATGCGAAAAAAAAAACAATCTAGAGCCTGAAAAGTTGTTTTTTTTGCAAAGCTGGGCTGGTCTGAGTTTCATAAGGTTAGTGTGCAAAAAACAATTTTTTAGAGCCTGAAAAAGCTGTTTTTTTGCAAAGCTGGGCTGGTCTGAGTTTCATAAGGTTAGTGTGCAAAAAAAAAATCGGAGCTCGAAAAAATGTTTTTTCTGCAGAGCGCTGTTTCCGTAAACTTTGTTGCTTACTCTAGCTAGTCTTATTGTTGATTGCCTTGTTTCTGGAAAAGGAAGCCAAGATCCCATACCTCAGTTGATTTCTGCAAAGCCTCAGTTTTCTTCAAGTTATTAAAGAAAACAATATTTCAGGTCCCCAAGTCTACCCACATATTGATTTTGTGTGGGTTGGAAGCAGTCCAAGCATGCGCGAAAAAAAAAATCGAGCCTGAAAAGTTATTTTTCTGCAAAACCCGATTTCATCCCATAAGACCATATAAGGGATCACGCTGCAAAAAAAGAAACGCAAAAATAAGGAGTAACTTAAGAATTGGGCAATCCTATTCCAGGGCCCCTCAAATTCTGAAAGTCCTATGTGTTTAGTACAACTGAAAATATGTAGCCCGCCTTGGATTCGAGCCCCTCAAATTCTTATACTGTGAATTCTTGTACAATACTCAAGCTGTATATATATATGCATATTACACATATATTCATAAAGAAGAACACACACATTTGTATATGTATATGTATATATATATATATATATGCATGAGTATCATATACATCCCGCCGGGTGCGGAATCGCGCGTGTAAGCGCATCACCATGGTCAAAAAATGACAACCCTTTCAGTGTTTCGTAGCCGTCTCAAAGTAAAAATCTTAAAACAAATGTCATTTTTCTTGCGTTTGGCAACCCTTCCACACGAAATCCGGATTTTTTTTTTGCCTTGCCAGTTTCAGTGATCATTGTGCATGTAGACCTGTGCTGTTTTTTTCAACAGGTCAGGACACAACGCGTTTTCCCATCTCCATTGCCAGGATCGAATGTATTGATCGATCCTGGCATTGAAACCGTCAGCCGTTTTTGTACCGACTGAGGACGGGACTGCTGCCTTACACAACTTCCAAGCTGAGTCAATGCCACCAGTGTGCACACAACTTCCAAGCTCAGCGTAGCATCGGTGGCGTGTTCAACTTCAAACGAACGTTAACATCCCCACCCCACCCCATGCTCAGCGTAGCATCAGTGGCGTGTTCAGCTTCAAACGAACGCTAACATCCCCCACCCCACCCCACCCCACCCCACCCCATGCTCTGCGTAGCATCAATGGCGTGTTCAACTTCAAACGAACGTTAACATCCCCAGATTGCCAGCTACGTGAACATAAGAGTGCAACATGGTGTGTAAACTCAAAAACATGATGTGAAATTGGGAATGTTGAAAATGTGTGTCACTACACGTACGGTTTTGCACCCGTTAGCATATACATATATAAATATATGTGTGTACATATGTAAATATATATATATATATGTTTATGTATACTGACATATATATATATATACAATTTTATGTGCATATATAATTATATATACTCACAGATACCATTGTTTGTGCACTCTTTTATACATATACACTTTTATTCATACACATAGACATGTGTGTTTGTGTGTGCCAGAATGGTTTTTCAGCCATCCAAGTCGCTCGGGGAACATTCAGCTAGTTCTGCGCCGAAGCATTTGATCGGTCACGCCTGATAGCCGGTGACATGGTGACATCGTGGTCTGTGCCTGGCTGAGCTCAGTTTCACTCTCTGCTTGCCGCTTGCCAGAAACTGCATGCACAAAACAACGCGTGCTCGGTTCAGTTTCACTCTCTGCTCGCCGTTTGCTCGGGGCCTCGGGAGAGATTTAAATCCCAGCAGCTACATCGGCAGGGTGGACTCGAGTGAAGTTTCCGTCAGGTGTGGATAGGAGAGGGGTCTAAAGGAACAGTTTTCAAGCATGTGTTGAAATAATAATGAAGCATAGCATGGATAGTTGTTGTTTATCACAGCCTCAAGTCCCGCTCAAAATATTGGTGAAGATATTGGTGAAAACAGTTGGGCAGTTGACATGTATAATATGCACACACATATACTATTTATTTATGTATGTATGCATTCATTTATTTATTTATTTATTTAGTTGAATGTATGTTTATATTTACATGTACTTATTTACAGTAAATGTGTGTTTATTTATATTTTTTGCTCAATGTATTTCAATTATTTTCCATTTGTATATGTGCTGTTCTTGTCCCTACATGCTATATCCTGATCATATTTCATCTATTCTTGGTTATTCCTTTTAGACTATTCGATTCAAGCTCACCTGGGACCCCCTTGAACCATTTCATCAACCAGTCCCCAGGGTTCCCCAAGTTTCCCCAATGGAAAACCAGACAGAGACAGACAGAGACAGACAGAGACAGACAGAGACAGACAGAGACAGACAGGGACAGACAGAGACAGACAGAGACAGACAGAGACAGACAGAGACAGAGACAGAGACAGAGACAGAGACAGACAG